>JAPYZI010001333.1:0-45490 GCA_030523105.1 Ophioninae sp. A BG-2022a
ATTTCGGGAAAACGGGCCTGGGAGGTCGAAAAAATTTTTTTTCCGTTTTTTAAGTATTAAAAGGGTGTATTTGATCGGAAATTTTCCGCTGATTGCGAATATGCCCGAGTTTTTTCCGAAAGTGCAAAATTAGACTGGGGAAGTGCAGAAAACTTAGAGCAAATGTTCCTCTTAGAGCAAGCGTCGTGCATACACACAATAAATTTCATTCCAAGCGGTTGAACAGTATGGAAGAAATTGGATTTTAAAATTTCGATGTGGCTCTGAACGTGTTCGTCATACCCTCAATAATGAAGGAAAAAGTGTTTTTTATCTGATTGGAAAACATCATGTAATTAAGTTTACCTTCCATTTTTATTTCCTGCGCTGTAGCTCGTACCTTTCTTACATATTTTCCGTACATTTGAGTTGCCACAAGCGACGAGCTTCCGAAAATGTCGCACTAGCCTCACCCCTTAAATATGTGTGTTTCATCCGATCAATATTCCACGCAATTTCAGCAGTTTTATTTGAAATATTAGAAAAAAAATGAAAAGACCAACATAACCGGGCGCACATGTTCTGTACAGCGGCTGGGCCATTTAGGAGATCGAGATGAGGCGAGAGTAGAAAGACGGGCATGGGGTAGGCGACTTCGTCGGTAGTTTCCGGTCTCGAGATTATTATGCGGGCCTCGTTGTATCCGCATCCGCGAGAACGTAAGACCCGCAACGTGACAGGGACTGACAACTTCTTCCTCTAGCTCACTAGCAATCTGCTTTGTCCCGCAATTATATTAGATTTCCGTTTCTCGTCGAAGCTCGAAACGTACTTGAAAACTTAATTCAATTTGGTTGAGTGATGGACTCGCTCGGCGCCTACCCGAAACAAAATATTCCAGGCAGGCAATGAGAAAAACATTAATGATTACAGCAGGGTGAACCGGAAGCCGTTGTAAGACAGAGAGGATTGCGTGGCTTTGGTGAACGTGCGCCAAGGCTGGTGTCCCTGAGCCAAGTCTGCTCGATATAAAATACGTCAAGTTTCGTCGTACTGAGATAAATGACTCGAATTCTCAACGGGAGGTGCTGGAATACCAGCCATCATCGATTAAAAGTAACGTTTGACGTGAACGCGGCTCGTAGGGGGGCCGAAGATGGTCAAGTTTCGCGTCGAACATAAATCTGCCGAGCGACAATATAATTTACCCGGCCGTTCGGATCGACGCGCTGTAAATGGATTCCCTTGGAACACGATCATTAACTTTCTATAGAAAAACGATGAAGGGTTATAAAGACGCTGCAAGAGAGAGAGGGAGAGTGCGAGAGAAGCCTGGAGCAGCAAGGAAGGAAACGTGGCATTCGAGAGCTTCGTTTTTCATGACAACCATGGATAAACACCGCCAAATAAACTAAAAGATTTGAAAAAATAAACCGATTGGGAAGACTGTTCGCGTGCCATCACTTCGTTAGGTCCAATTTGCTCCTTCGTTCACAATGGATCCATTCATCACAAACTGTACAGCCTCGTTTTCTTACCCTACGCTTTATTGTAACCTCTAATTTTTGTCTACGATTCCCCTATAATTATTTCTAATTTTCGATAATAAATTGGCGGTTCTTCAACGACCCGGTCAAAACTCTCCATTTATCAAATTAACAGTTACTCATTTTCGACCAAATTGTTTGATTTCCGTCGTACTTCAGTTGCAAGAAACTCGTGGTATTTCGTAATTGAATCTTTCCGCATAATTCAATTTAACGAAATTTTTATTCGGCGAAGTTTCTTGCGTGCCATATTTATACCCCCCCTTTTCTTGAACCATTAGGTTTTTCCTTCCGCATTTTTTCTTTCACCGTTCCCATTATTTTTTCCATCGCTGCAAAGCTCAGACTTCAATTAAGGCACGATATGCAAAGCTCAGACTTCAATTAAGGCACGATATATATATATATATACACAGTCAATATGTGATAATAGACTCAGCACGTGCGATCTACCGGATGGACAGTAAAGTACACGCCATCGTTCCACACTGAGACATCCACACAAACACACCCACGCACACACCCTAAACGCTTCTATCTCTTTTGATGCGTTCTCTTTGGCAAAGAATGGTCCGCCTTGGAAAGAAGATGGTTCTGCCTATTTACTAGTCTAGGTGCGGAACTTTGAAAACTCGAGCGGTCTCGGAAAAAAAAAGACGATCTCGAGAAGCAGAGAAGAAAAGGGAAGGAAGACGAACCTGGAGGGAAAAGTGGAGAGAGCGAGTGGCGGAAAGAGCGAGGGGCAGAGTGGGGAACAGGGAGAGGGAACCTGGAGGGCTTTACTTACGATGCACGTGCCTGCGCCTTCGCTGAGGGACAGCTGCACAATTTTTGGTCTTAGCCAAAACCTGGTCACTATATATATATATATATATATATATATATATATCTTCTTTTTTCTCTTCGGGTCCGTTATATGTGGGCAACTAACCCTCGTAAAGCGATACCCATTGCGCTTCCGCGTCGAGATATCGAGAACCCATCGATACTGTCTGCGATTACACACTGAGCTCTCGACCCCTCTTTTTTGATCCACTACAGCCAATTGAGATTATCCGATGTTCACTGTTTTTTCTCCTCCCAGTCAAGTAGAATTTTGTTTCACGTAAACTGGGGATGGGAAGCTGGTGAATCGTCCACAACTTTTGGTAAAGGTAGGAATTTTATTCGTAGTTGCAAAAATATGGAAACGAAAATCTTGGACGAAAGAATTGGAAGAATGCTGGGGAAAAAAACGAATTTGTAAAGGAAAAGTTTGGAAATAAGAACAGGAAGTGCGGAAGGAACTTATGACAAAGGCGGTGTGTTGGACAGGTGAATTACTCTTGGAAATTTGGAAACACTTCCAAATACGTACGATACTGCGTTAACGATGACCTTAACGCAGTATCATACAATTTCGTTGCGAATACCAATTACCAACTTTTTCGTCGTATAACGAATACGATGAATACGATCAATATGGTTACCGGTAACCTGATCGCGTGACTGGTGATTTCTTTATGCATCGTTATTGTAATTGTATGGCCTTGTTTGATTAATTTTACGTATCAGCCAGTCGATCAATCAATTTAACCTATAATACACTTTCGTCATAATTATACAACTGCGTTGCAATTTTTCTTGTTATTATCCCGAAAAGTTTCTCCCTCTTCGCATCCGTTTCACGGATGTCTCATGTCGAAAAATCTGTCCCTTGAACCTGGAGATAAGTGTCATTGACGAGGGTATATGCTGGCGATCCTCCATAACGAGTATCGTAAGATCAGCCACGCGTTCCACCTACCATCTGTTGCTGAGCCCAGTTTTCGGTCTATCCCTTCACAACATACATACATATACGCACAGTCCTGGTCAAAAGTATTAGGCACCCTGTAACTTTTTTATTCGGAAATACATTAAATAATCCTACAAAAAAATTGCGAAATTGAAAAAAAATAAAACGGTTTCCTTTTCTAAAATCTTGTTACTAAATCGTAAGATTATTATTAATCAAAATTCAGCATGCGATTTTGCAACATACAAAAATCGTGGAAATTCCAGAATTTCTGGCATTTTCAAAATTACCTACTGGGCAACACGACAAAATCATAAAAATAAAAGTAAAAAATCAAAGTGAAAGTATCTTTGCCCCCTTGAAAACTTCGTTTGGTAAATTGGCCTACGTTTTTTTTTCGCCGATATATTCGCGTTCTGTGAGGATGGAAAACTGACAAAGTGCCTGATACTTTTGAGCAATACTGTATTTACACACACACGAAAACTTCATACTTCTCGATTTTCCAAAGAGTAATCATACAAGTCTTCTTCTGCGTCTTCAACCATCCCTATTTTCCAACTGCCAGCGGTTTTATATCCAAAAAGTTTTCTCCATCTCGCACCTGTCCGAAGTATCGTAAATTCAATTTCATCAGTTGTCATTCAATGTCGTCAGTTGATCCATTAAAAATCATTGGACCTCTACCTTACTTGTGTACCACCAATTGTTATTTAATGTAATAATTTCTCCATACACTTGAGAATGATCAACACCCTATTTTAATTTAATCAAAAGGTACATTTCCCTATTTTTGTGGGGTTTCATGGTAAGCGTTTGCATTTTTCTTTACGGCCTATTGACGACGAATTTTTGAGGCGCGTGTCAAAAAAAAAATGTTAGTCTCGTAATTTTCGAGGGAAAACGACGACGACGTGTAAAAGGCTGTCCGTCTGGGCAGGTTTATATGCATGTATGCATATTTATACGTGTGGGTACCAGGGTCTGTGCTTGATACTCGCGTGAAAAAAGGACCAGGCAGCCCTGCGCGAAGAGCAGCTGCCCTTCTGGTCCTGGGTTCTGCGACAGTAGCCAGGGTCCGCTACAGCCCAGAACAGGCGCACGTGTTCTTCAGGATGCAGAGAGGCAGGTGGTTGCCGAGTCGTTAAGCAATCGCCGAGACTCCCACTCGTGCCTGAAAAGCTGAGATTGCTAAGGCCAACGGAGCGACCAATGTATACCAAAAGGTGAAAAAAGAACATTTAAAAAGGGACAGAAGGTTTCTGGAGAGATCAACATGATGTCTATAGGAGAGGGACGAACGGGACGATGAGCATAAGATCGTCAAGGATTATACGCTTTTTATTTTTTCGTTCAAAAGAAAAAATGAAAATTCGACGTTGAATTTAATTTGGTAATAGAAGGATAAATATGTTCATAGTTGAAGGGTTTTTGGAAAAGAACCTAGGAAATAAAAATACATCAAAAAGCGATTGTTGATCAAGTGCCTAGTTTGCGTTTGAATTTTTTAAAGATGTTGAATAAAAAAACCTGTATAGTGCATCGTGTAATTGTGAATAAAAACAAATTCTGATAGCAATTAAAATTAATTATCATATTGCATCATTCTAATTTAATAAACATAATATATTATATGATATTATAATTAAATTTATATTAATACAATTAAATGTATTTTAATAAAAATTCACTTTTCATTACAACTAAGGGTATCGACAGACCAAGAATAACTCTTTTTATATAAATGCCAAATTTCCGAAGTCGATAACTTCGATAATTGCCAAAGATACCCATAACTTTATCGCGTAAGCTGTCCGAGTTTTCTCGTACTGACGAGCGACCCGAATAAATCGTACGCTGGAGGCCTGTAATTTTTGTTCTTATCCTTTTGTCCAACGAAAGCAAAACTATGAGTTTGAGGAGCAGGTGATGGTTTTGGCCGGTTTTCATGACCGGGAACCCGCGATGTATATCCTCAGCTTTACTGCCGGTTAATAAGCCGTAATGAGAAGGCAGTCGACGAAATGAAGGAATACGAAGGTGAAATAAGAGAGAGAGAGGGTGAACAAGTGAAGAAACAACAACAAAAAAAACCGAAATTACGTTCGTTTCGAGGGTCGGACGATAAATCTCGAGCTCGAAATACTATACAAAATTGTGATACGGTTGTAGCGAGATGTACGACGAAGGACGAGAGCGGGACAGCGCCACCGGTCCCGAGGCAGGTGCAGCACGAGCTCTGCTTGCTATAATATTCCTCTTTACTTTGTATTACACACACATCCTCGTTACATACATACGAGATGGTGATTTTGAAGACCTTCGGCTTCCAGGTTTGGCCTATCTCCAAACCGAACGAGGCTTTTGGCGAAATGCCAGTTTCGAAATAATAAATGCATCCCCAAAGCAACCAAACATGTCCCCTCTATCCACGATGGAGCATTTTTTATTTTTCCTTTCCTACACGCTTTGCATTCATTTTTCCCTCGGATATTATTATTTCGTCCAATTCCTAAATTAACGCAGCTTTTTTTATTTTCTGCTTAACTAGTTAATTCTGAGATTGCGATAACAAAAGTTTGTCACGGATCGAACTTGAGCAGGTGGAAACATCGAGGAATTGCCTCTTTCGTGCACCTTTAACCTATCACCGATAGCTGCGAGCTATGTTCCATGAAAGTGAGAAAAGTGCTTTTATTTTTGTATGAATCCATCTCCGATGGCCGACCCGTAGGAACATCCATCATTCATACATCCATGCACATAATCTTTCTATCCATTTTTTTCTATGCTCACTACTGACCCTATAGAAAGGACAAACGCGTACAAGTCCTGAGCTTAAGGATTCTTTTGACGCAGTCCGACGTGAAAAGGGGGAGGGGGTGGAGGAAGGACGAATACACAGATTGGGACTTCGAAAAAGTGGATATATATATACACATATATATTTATATGCACGAAGGTCCGCTTCTTTTTCTTTTCTTTATTTTTCACCGGCAAATCAGATCCGCAGCAGGCATACTGGTACACTCGAGGGTATGGAGCGACGAAGAAGCGGCAACAGTTGGCGATGAGGAAACATCTGCTCTTTCCTTGGCGTCAACGCATGCGCACATCTTCGCAGGTAAAATCCTCGAGACAGGGATTCTCAAGGGGGAACGTTAGAAGGAAAAATCACACTTTAACGAGACAAGTGCGATGTGAACGTTTTTTTTTTCTAAAAGAGATCCATCGATGATGAAATGTCAGTTAATTTACGATACTATTCTTATCCTGAACAGGACTGTAAATCTGAAAAGATTGTTACGTCGTCGTTTTTTTTTTTACGACGAAGTCGTTTATTTCCATTTTTTTTTTTGCGTTGTGAAGAATCCAACCGTTCGGATCAACGTGGTTTTGAGTGACGCGAGAGGTCTATGAACTTCCTAATGATGCGGTTACGTAGCAGAGTTTCTCGGTTATATTTTGGATTGTGCGGTCGCGTCACAAAGACTGGCCCTCTCGGGCTCATCACCCAAACCTCTTCAAGTCCCGTTTTCTGTCCTACGACTCGGCTCAGACTCGGAATCGAATATCCCGATGCAAGGTGGTTCATCACGATTGCGTGATTCATTCAACTGATCATGATGATAAGATTTCAGTGATTAAACGAATCGTTTTTCTTTTCGCAAATTTGATATACTATTTTCGACACACGTGTGATTGTTTTTTTTAACTTTTACAACGAAAATCAGCTGCACAAAAATCTGTGAATCGAACGGAATTCGTTTTTGCTGAATTCTAACGATGGGAACACGTCATAAGCCTAAGGCGCGAGAGACTGACTAATCGACTGCAATTGCAAGAGAACTTCGTATAGCCCGAACAATCGTAATTCCAGACTACGATATACGTATATTCATACATAGATAGAAATATCTGCCTACGCGTACACATATTTGCATATTCGATCGGTGCGAGGGTCTGTACTTTTAGAGAGCATGACTCATGACGTTTGAAAATTATACACATTTATTCAACGAAAGGGCTGCGACCCCTTATTACATTCGTGGTGTAAAAGGTATATATATACACACACGTACGTACATGTACACAAATATATAGCGCACGATGTTGCAGAGCAACGCTTAGTACTTTTGCATGCAAATTCGTCGGGTCACTTGAACTTTCTGTTAGTCATACTCGCGACTGTCGACTGGTAGCTCAACTCTTTTTGGGACTCGTCGTGGCGAACATTCTCGTAAATCTTGCTCTGGAAACGACTTCGACGATGAATTTCGAATGTTAAAAAAACGAGATAAATATATACGTATACACTTTCGGTTGTCTAGAGTGACGGTGGTCGCGTTGCGCAACCTCGTAAAGTGCAGTGATTTTCTTTTCTCGTCTAGGATATTTTTATTTATTTTTTTTTTTTTTGAGCTCCGTCGTTGTGGTTTGGAATAGCACACACAAGAATCGACGTAATTGCGGCAGATAGTATGTTCACAGCGAAGGACGTCGAGATTAGCGAGATCCTTGTGCGAGAGGCTCGTTTGCGAAGACTTTAGAAAGGCACTCGCCTCGAGCCTTTTAATAGGCTCGGCTCAACTACAATCTGCCGAGAAACATAATCGCGAATCTACCGATAAACCCGAAGCGGATCTATTGTTTTTTCTAGTTTTGTTCAATTTTTGTGGGTGTTGAGAGAGGGAAAAAATAGAATTGCAACATTTGAGCAGTGATTCGAACATGAGTGCTTTGGGGTCTAGAGAAGAGAAGCCAAAACGTCTCCAAAGGACGTCGAAGTTTGCTCAGTTTGGAATTGTCATTTCGGAGTGTCTGTAATCTGTTGTCGTCATCTTGAACTTTTCTATACAAGAAAATTCGTGAAAAGAGATCTGGATTGGATTCCCCGTGAAAAAAAACCTGGTGCATCCAAGAATGAGCTGGTTTTCATGAAGAGTAAAATGGGAAATCATTTAGAGGAATGTACAAGGTTTGTTAAAAAAATAAGGTGACTGAAATTTCGCGGGCTACGTACATAAGATTTTCAATTTTTTGTTTTGTTATGCTGTACACATGTTACCAACGTATCTTGACATTATCAGCCGTTCAGTTTGTTTCTAATAGATGTAAAGGTAAGAAGTGTTTCGGTGTGCTTGGCGATTTTTTGCTATCGAAAACGATAAAGGACCTGCTCACGCCTCGTTGCTTGTTCCTAATTGTTTTGGCTAAAAAGTACACTGTAATTATGCCTCAGCCACCGTATTCACTGGGCTTTGTCCCCGCCAATTTTGTCTGTTCCCAAAACTGAAAAGTGCCATGAAAGAACGAAGATTTGCTACGATTGAGCAGATAAAGACCGCACCGCTGGGAGAGCTCAAGGCCATATAAAAAAGTGCATATCAGAAGTGTTATTCGAAGATTGATAAAAAGCGTTGGCACTAATATGTAATATCTGAGGAGAATTACTGTTAAGGGGACAAAATATACACCTTATTTTTTTTAAGAAACCTCGTAACTTCGGCAAATGTTTCGAGGATATATTTACTCTCACGTATGTGCGGTATCCGTAACGATACGGAAAGGCTAGATATTGAAGCCAGCCACATTCCGTGTATAACAGACTGCATATTTCCCCTGATATTTCTCACATCGTTGCAGTATTTAATTAGCCACTTGCTTGGCGTAAATGATATAGGAGCGACGAACACACGTGTTTATATACTTTGTAAAGTATCACGCGGAGAACAACTCGAGTGAGTGAACTGGATCGACCCTCTCACTATTGTCCTTCATGAGACGTCTTTAGATAAATAAATGAAAATTCTAGCGGGAGCTAATTATTTTTAATTATTTCTTTTTAATTCACAAATTCCTTTAATTTATGAATGCCGGTTGCCACATAGCTATACTAAAAAAAGAATTTTCATGTAACTAAATAGTAAATATTATTATTTATTTATATAATAGTATTGTAAAGTACGTATTAAGATTGATTTGAAAAATGTATTGACGTTTCTGAATATCCGTGAAAGTAATACGGAAATTGAATTATCACAATTTTTTTTATTTTCTGTAACGATTTCCTGATCGCAACCGTTAATTAATGCAGCGTGGCTGTTCACTGTTAGTTTAAACTTAAATTTAAAAAAGAATATTCTAAACGTGTATTAAAATAATGAAATTCAATCAATTCAATTAAATAGAAGATCGATAATTTAGTTGACTGTTCACTTGGGGGGATAATCAAATTATCTATATAAAGTTCTCCGTAACATCCGAATTTGTTGTTTATCATTGAAATCTCTTTGTATCGAGCGATGCATTCGAGCGGTTGATTAGTTCCGTGATTGCGATCGGGATATCGTTAATCGGAACCAGGTGCATAAGCTTCACGCTCAAGCGCTCCTCACCCGTATCCGTATCAAAGCATCAAGCAGGTCAGGGATTAATCCTTAGCCTTTCTCCCAGTACCAAGGTATTAAGACCGATGTCTCAAAAGACTCGTCCAGGGCTCGCCAATGAAAAGAAAACCCAGTGAGGTTCGTCGCACAAAAGTTGAGGAATCTTTTGAGAGACACTGAGTATCTGTGCCGAGACGAGAGTGCCACGCGACCGGGTCGTCCGGTCGGCCAGCTCCACACGGTTGCTGCTGCCGGGTGTGTTGTTGAAATCAACGTGGTGGGGTTCCTTCGACCGCTATAACCGTGAAGGCTTATGCCTTCAGTCGACTCTCGGCACTCACTGCGTCGAGTCTGAGATTTCGTTGATGCCATTTTAAAGATCTCGATCACAGATTAAAGTGATAAATCTCAGTCGACTGGCAATCTCTGCTGGAACGTTTGATACACTTTCGGTGGATTGTGTGTTCTCGGTATCATCGATGCAGCGGAAAAACTCAAGGACTGGTGCGTGGCCGAGTTGGCAGACGATCTAATCCAACGATCAGAAGTTGATAAACAAAAAAAACACGATGGAATCTCAGCATTAACGATCTAGCAAAGCAACGGAAAGAAGTTGAGTGATCCTTGAATTGACACGCACCATCGTCCGAGATCAAAAGTCCAAAGTGTCAATCAGACGAAGAAGCTTTCAAGAACAAACCACCCCTCGTGCCCTTTCTCGCGCTATTCGGCAGTGTATTGGCTCGAACACGTTTGATGGCCATCAAAGCAAAAAGGAACCAAGAGGGGACCGTGAGTCTCCTCGTATCGTCGACATCGCGGGGCAACGGACACCAGTTCTCCGAGGTCAGGGGTCAGAGGTCAATGAGAGGTCAGTGTCGTGATGTTAGTGGGGGCCGGCATTCGCGTTACGCCCGCTGGTCCAACCGTGGAGGCAACCTAAACTTTTGCGCCTAACTCTCCGACAGTTGACGCGATTCGCACGAGCAAGTTGGAGGTTTCGTAAATCGATCACGGATCAAACATCAATACGACATTCGATCAGTGCTTTATTTGCAAAAATTCTCCAAGTAGTCTAGAACGATCGGGGAAAAGGTGGATAAATTAAATAATTTGGTACCAGTCGAAAAAGACTGATCGAGACAAACCTACCAATATTTTGTTACTCGAGCAGTTTGTTCGGGTTTATTTATTTTTTGGTAAAAAAAAACTTTGGCTTCGTTGGCACCCAATCTATTTTTACCTTACAAAAGACTGGTACAGCCTGTCCAATTGGTGCTAAAAAGTACAACGACCCAAAAGGTTCGTACAAGGCTCCGAAGTCAGCGAGGTCGTGGTGCTAAACCAGTTGAAAAGAAACGAAGGTGCCGAAAGAAGGGAGAACAAGGAGAACGTCGTGTAGTCCAACAACGGTGAAACAAGACAAATAAACGAGTCCGTACATATATCCATATAAAGGAATCGTTCGAGAAGGAAAGCGTTTGCCCGAGTAAACGGACGATCGGAGAGAGAAGGTTCGGTGTCCCGGGAAATAACCAAGTGGCGAACTAAGCAGATGCAGGAATCTCGGACTGGCGCCAAGGCCCTCGGTGAGCAGAGAAATAAGTCGCTGTACGAGTAGAAGCGGGAGGACGAATGAGCCGCGCGAGAGGCTTCGGATAAAGAGCGAATATAAAGATTCACGACAGTTGTTGCTCCAGGACCAAAGATAACTCTCTCTTGAAACAGGGCAACCGAACGAGACACGTGGAGGCTTGTTACGGTGCTTGGAATTCCCGCAGTGTTTTCTTTCGTCAATTCAACAGGCTACTTCGATACACATCTACGTATATCTGTGTATAAATACATAGATATACACCGCGTACGATTCGAAATCCTATCTCTCAAACGAGAACGATTATTTTTAGGACGCGTTAGAGCCTCCTCGTTCTGGTTGGTCGACGGAGTTTTCTTTTATTCGTTGATTTTTCCGTGTCACGACTTAGAAAGACACAGCTGCAACGTTTTTCTGGGTGCTATATGAGAAAAAAGTTCATTAGAAGGGAGCGTGGTGGGGCAACAGCGAAGACGATTACCAATCGGATGGTCCATCAGTCAATTTAGGACGAAGATTGCATCCACTCGACAAGACTTTCTCGATGTGGAAATATCGCGAGATATCGAACATTCCGTGTTGCGATCAAAAGAAACATTGAGATTATCTGAGATTGGGCGGATAGTCCCAGCATAGGTTGATAAGAGTTTCGTGCAAGTTGAGAAGAACCAATTGACAATGCTGTGCGGTTCATTCAGAAAGAAGAGGAGGTATCCGGGCGATGAGTATCGTCTGGTTCGATCAAACCCATTACCCAGAGTGTTGACGTGCAAAGAGAATGGCCAAGTTTCCATGAGGAGCAGACCAAAGTCTTCCTCATCGATAACCACCGCTCGTTCGTCTCTCATCAAGGATCTTCTGCAAACGGTAAGTCCTAGGGGGAACCCTTTCTCGTTTGCTCTATTGTGCACGTCTGCGGGAAACCCTCGACAAGTCTTGGTATTAAGCTCTACCGTGTGTACTCCTGACAAACAGATTATTTTGATCTCCGGATGACAGTTCAATAAAAGAACGAGGAGGAGAGCCCCATCAACCGTTATGCCGATTGACGCGAACAATGTATCAACATAGGTCCGAAGCAAACCCAAACTGCATTTATTGAATTTGTCAAAAAGCGATGTCGGTATCCAGTACTGTAATTTTGATCAATTTTTTTACGAATTTCTCATTTAGTAAATTAAGTAAATTTGGTATCGTTCGAAAGGATCGTCTTACAACTATCAGTCACGTATCATAGAAGCCTCATAGTGTCAATCATTTTCTGACAAAAAAACGTCAAAATTAAGTACGAAAAATAACATTTCCTTAGCATTTAGTATTTCTTGTTTCACGAGATCTGAAGATCAACAGTCTTCTGCACGACTTCAAGTCGACATTAGCATAGAAACCAAAGTACTAATTGACACTGACCGGAATATAACAAAACGAGAACTTGCTGAGAAATTTACAGCGCCAAAAACAGGCATTCACGGCAATATCCAGAAGATTCCAAGTTTCTTTATTAAATTTAAAAAAAAAAAAACAATATTGCTTACCAACCAATTCAATATTTACTTTTATCATCGAACTAAAAAGTTTTTTCATAATTGAAAAAACGATTTACCAGGCGCGATACTCTCATAAATTATCACACAATGCTATCAAATTGGCTTTGCTGCCGACAAGAAAAAACACGATCTCTATTCACTTGGCACAAAGGTTGACAACTTATTCAGTGACAAAAGCGCGAAGAGCACGAAATCCCAACCTTCAGGAAGCCACGATTAATTCTATAATCACCTGCGTCAAATCTCGAAGCAAGTCCTACCAGATTTCTGCCTTCAGTCGTCATCATCGTAAATCCGTTGTTTACTAGCAGCGATATCGCGTCGAACCCCGCCCCGCCGGAATTTATACTTTTGGTGGGATTAGCCGTTGGACCGAAATGGAATCAAACGAAATGTCTTCAACGTCCGTAGATTATGGCCGCGCTTCTTCTGCCCTTCTTCATTTTCGTTGGCCAACGTTCCGGGTCTCAGAAGTGGTCTCGTTGTTTTGTTCTTGGTCTATACCTTTCCTCGAAAGCGCGCCTCGAGTTCCGTACCTCTCTCCCTTCGCTCGCCGCTCCCGTCGGTTCACCGAGGCTCTCGGTTGTCGTTTTGCCCGTTTCTTTTTTTTCGGTCTAAATCGGGCGTCGCAGGCGCCCAACGGTCGCGGCACGAAGCTTTGGCTCGCTCGCGCCAACCGCACGAATATACAAGCCCGGGAAGACGAGTAGAATGATCGTGGAAGAGAAAAAGCGCGGGAAGTGGAGGGAGCCAGTCGAGGACCCTGGGATGCCTGGTGTGGCAGTTGCACGGTGTTACGCTATGGCGCTGCGAGCCACACGAGGAACGCGAAAGTACGTACTACAGCGACTCCCTGTACACCTACAGTATACAGATAACCTACAGGTATAAAGCGTAACGTAGATCGCAGCTACGACGCGGCAAACCGCACGAGCTTTGCCTTATAAGGTCTCGTCCTTTTCGGAAGACGTTCCCCAGGTTCTTCGTCCACCTTGTCCACCCCGTACAGCCACCGAGGCTCCTTTGTTTCGAGGCTAGTTCGAATGATGTTTTTGTTCCTCCGGTTTACGATCACTCGGAATCTTCATCGTGTTTCGTTTCGTTGTCGGGTCAGCTGCTGTCTGGACACTTGTACACGGGGCCGACATAGCTGAGCTTATGAAGCGCGGGAGTTGCGAGAATTCTCAAACCCAAATTGCCGGCAATCACAACTTTATCCGTGGCAACGTAGTCTTGGCTAATGAGCCGGTTTCGATTCTCTGAACCTTTACAGATCGAAAAGATTGGACTTTCAATTCTGCGAGAAACGAGGATGGATCGTGCCAAGGTGGCTATTGGATATCCTTGAGGATTCGGGGTGGAAGAGAGAAAAAAATGCGCGCGAAAGAGATCCTAGGTGTGATGTAGTAGAGGCATAATGAGAGGGTTAAAAAAACGGTTCCAGTAACAAGACCAATTTCGTATTCTGAAACGCTTGCTTTGGAAGGCGGCTGTGTCGTTAGGTTTTCTGCGGCTGGCGATGTATATAGATGTACATTATATTTAGGTACATATTTAATGGCAGGCGGCGAAATTCCACCAGGAACCGTCGCTCCGAGGATCCAAAAGTAGCGTAAAGGCAGGGCCCGATGCAAAAAGGGAACATGAAAAACAAGAAGTCGAGGTAGATCGTGCCGAGTTCCAGGGCGGTGCAAAAAACGAGCTTCGTAAGGGATATATAGTGTTGGCGAAGTGAAAGGAAGGTAGGAACAAGATATACAAAAAGAGGAAAGAGGGAGAGAGAGAGAGGGAGAGAGAGCGAGAGTAGAAAAAAAGCACGATGAGTAAAGGGAACGAGGAGTATGAACCTCCTCGCTCTCTTTCCTCCTACCTCTTTTTCGTAGCAATTTGTGTACCCTCAGCCCTGTGGCTTTGTTCGCTCCTCTTTTATTCCTTGCTTTTTACGCCCCTCTCTCCTTCATTTGTGCTTCTTTTTTTCACTTTCTCTCTCTCGCGAGCGTCTCACCTCCCGGTGCGATTCACTCGTGGCTCACCACATCCCGAATATCTTTTCGCATTCTTCGGTTGCATGCAGGTATCTCTCTCTCGCTCTCTTTCTCTCTTTTTCTTCATCGTACGAACTTTGAGTGCATAGCTGTGGCCTCCTTTTCGATCGCACGTACTTACGACTGCAAAACGTACTGCAGCTCGGTTCCCTTAACTACCCACTAATTCCACAATACACACCTGCCCTAGCAAATCAGTGAACCTTAAAACGAGAAACTGGTCTCCGATTCCCGATGGCAAAGCCCTGGGATCACAAACGAATCCGCGACCTATATTGGATCATAATTGTGATCATCGTACCTTCAATTGATCAAACGAGAACGTACGGCCAACTGGCAATTGGAAATACGATGCTCGCTGGCAAATTGATACGGCATTTACAATGTCGATGACGCGGTACACACAGTTACAAAATAGCCGCAACGTTTCAGCATCGAAATTAAATGAGCCGAACAATTAACCACTACATCGGTACAGAAAAGCACACGAAACGCGGATCGTCGATCTCAATCGTCCTCGTTAGTTCGCTCGATGCTACTGAATTCCCCATCAGTCGTTTTCGCTGTAAATCTCCAGTCTCCCGATCATCGAAAATGGCGCATTGATCAGGGATTCGTTATTAACATTCGTCGAGTTAACAAGCTCGTGAGTTATTCGCTGATATCAAAAGTGCCATTTTTTAAATCGAATTGTTGGCTTTGAAACGGTTGGAGTTTTGCAGTTTGATCCTGAGGTTCCTAGTGGCGGTGGTATTGGGTATCACACGCGTCCTTGGTAGGAGACAAAGTGGGCCCTAACCGAGAAGTAACCGAGAAAAGCAAAAGCCTCCTCCGCGGAATGAACGCGTGAGATAATTCATTGGACCAAAGTGCCGAGATCGCTATCTCGGACACATTGATGCAGCAAGTGAGGATCTGTATGAAGACACGCATACTGGTATCCATGTATATCAAAATTGGGATCAAAAGTGCGAGCTCGGTCGCTTTTGCAATTTCGTTTCTCGCCAGCGAACGGAGGCAATTCGTTTCAATCACACGAGGTCTGTTAACAGAGCAAGAGCCAACAGTTGCAAGAGGAGTTTCGTTACGTGGGACACGCGTGTGTGTACGCGGTAGCTCTGCGAGACGAGCTTCGTATCGGACGAAGCGCGAGAGAAAAAAAATGAAATAGCAAGAGAGAACGATTCTGACGATGCCAATTCACGTATCTCGTGGCGCCAACTATCACCGAGGCTACATGCCACCTAATTACTCCTAATAGGCGGCAGACCAAACAGTTACTCCGTAAGCGATTTGAAGTCGAGGCAATCGTTGAAATGTCTGTGAAAAAACGGTACATTGAGGGCTTTGCACCTTTTTTCCAAATTTTTTTGGTTTTGGTAATGATCGCAGGGATTTTCTTGACTTTCGAAGATGGTGGGATGCTCCGTGGACATGTTGCCAGAGACAAATTTTTTAATGGTGAAGAGCACTGACGCAATACCTGGCGACCAGCTATAACGGGGATTCTGTTGAAGCTTGCATCGTTGGAACCCAACGAAAATATTGTTTTATGCACTATTTTTTTTTTTTGTCAGATTGAAACCATAAAAATTAAACCAACATTTACTAGGCATCGTATTTATCTGATGCTCAAATCTACAAAATAAAATTTACAATAGTAATACAAATGTAATTAGTGCAAACAAACCTATCGTCGAACGAATTAACATATGAATCAATCATCGACAAAAAAATTTACGAGTAACCGAAAGTTCTTTGCGTATATTTTGCTATATTATAAAAGTATATTAAAATAATAATAATAAAAACAATGGAAAATTATTATTATCATTGTCAGATCTTGTTAATTATTATTTTGACTATAAAATTATACACTTAATATTTATTATGACTAATATTGATCATCATATAATAATTATAACTATTATTTGATATTATTAATAATATTTCTATAACAAAATTGTAATGAATTCATTGCAAAACCGTTTTTAAAAGTTGGCTTCGTATCGCATTGTTTCGAGACGAGTACGAGCGAAAGGAAGGGAGCGTCAAAGCGACGTTTCGGTAACATTGGCGATAACAAATTTTCGTAAATTAGGAGAAAAAGGTGAAATAAAAGAAAAAGTTTAACCGATGGGATCGGAGGGCGGGAAGAGCCGAAGGGACAAGTACACCGCCATGGCTAAAATTTGTCCTCGATGTACGGCCGCCCACGAGTGAGAAGAGCATTGACCACGAGATGAGCAGTCGTGGGATCGCTCCGGTGTAGGTATTTGCCTTAGGTATTACCATCTCGAGGCTCGAGACCTCAGACCTCTTGTGTATGAAGCCTATGTACGCGCTGCCGCAGAAGAGCAAGCTCGCAAGTCACTTCGCATGCCTTACCGTCCTCCAACGATCTCAACTATACGTGCACGTATCGTACACTCCAGCGTGTATGCCGATCCACTCGTGTATGCGTATATATATGTGCGCACGCGCACACGTGTGAAACGTGGATACGAGCGGCGTGCCGGCGCGTTCTTTGCCATGTCCGAGATGCAAATCACCGCTCGACGAACTCTCGGCCGGGGTGCAGCGCATGCGGACCTACGAGAGGATGCGAAAAGCTTTCGAGGTGGAACCTTCACGAGGCACGATAATTATTATTATTTTCGAGTGGCTATGGGACTCTCGGCAAAAACGATCTTCGGTATATTCGTGTCTCTCGTATTCCAGGAGAACTCCCGAAGCCTCGGGAATATCAGCGTGAGAAACGAGCCCGTGAGCCGCGTGCGGATGACATTGCGTTAACAGTGTCAAAAATTTAACACGGTTAAATGTCGTCTCGAGTTTCGCGACACTTTTCACCCTTTGGGTATCAATATTTATTTTACAATTTGCGTGTTTTTCAGCATTCCCTGTCGCCTTGAAGTTTGCATCGTTTGAACGAAACGGATTCTTCTTTTTTGTTGTTTTTTTCAATTTTTAGTATCGAAAATAATATTTTGCATTTTTAGGTTGTAGATTGTTAGATGAGGATCCTTAAAAATGTTCGAGTGCGTTTTACCGCTCAAGCGTGTGGATAAAAATTTTTTAAGTTGAAAAAAAAATCCTCGTTGCGTTATCATCATGCAAACTTCGATACCGTGTTTTTCCTCGAAACTCCTTTCGAGTTTCTACGTTTTAATTTATTTGTTAGGATGATCTTGTCACGTGACGTTTTTCGGGCTCGCGAAACTTCGATCTTCAGGACCGTCCGCGGTCAGGCTTTTCTAACAGATAATCGCGTTTGTTTCCGTAGGAAAGTCAGTGGAATTATTCTTGCCAGGTAATCACCGCTTATGTCGTGCGCGCCGTAAGCGATTATCCATCCAAGCATTGACCCAGAGTGACGATACTTGACGTGGGAAAACGCCGAAGCTGCGCTACGACCGAACGTGCGGTACTGACTGCTTAGTGATTGATATGATTATTACTTGTGGGTTTGCGCACCCTTAATTGTTCTGGTAATTGAACAGGCGTCAGAAAATACCCAAGAGTATTGAACTTTGAAACGGACTGACGTCAATTCGTCTTTGAAATGGGTTGATTTCAATCGATCTTTGAAATATATTGAGTTCGATTGGTCTTTGAAGTGGACTGCTTTCAGATGGTCTTTGCGATAGGTTGACTTCAGGTGGTCTTTGAAATGAACTGACCTTAGTCGGAATTTACAATAAGTCTAACTAAACCAGAATGAGTACAAACGAGATAAACCAAAATCCAAGTGCAACTGATTTCGGTTGGACTCCGAAATAATGAACTGACTTCACCTAGACTGATTATAATAAGGCTTTGAAATAGACGGTCTTCAATTGGACATCGAACCGATTTTAGTTCGAACCTGAAATAAACTGTCTTCAAATGAACTTTAAAATGAACTGACCTCGGTTGTATCTTGAAGCGGGCTGGCTTCGGTTGGACTCTGCAATGGGCCGACTGTGGTTGGACTTTGCAGAGGATTGACTTCGGTACGCTTCTGAAATGGACATATTTCACGTCTTCGAATATAAGTCATATAATTATTGACATTTATCATTCATTTGTGTATTGATATTCAATTGATTGTACTTTTGATCAACTTCGATCGATCGAGACGAACTTTACTTTCATATTTGTATCGGAGTTCGGAGTTCAGGAGACAGGCTCCGCATACCAAAAGTTCGCTTATGCCAGTCTTCTTACCAAAGAACTGTGCAAGCCGAGTGAAGTGCCTGTAAAATTGAGAGATCAGAGGAGAATGGGCGCTATATGATTATCCGGTATTTGGATGTACCGGATTCACAGCCCTTGTAGGATACGTGGCATCTACGTGGCTACGGCGCGATATCGTCCGAGGATATCCGGGGAATAACTGGTTGCTTCATTATGCAAATTATTCGCCTCTCCCAGTTGTATGTACTTTATAGTATCACGCGTTTGTAAGCACGTAAAATTACGGTGCGTTTTAGCCTTCCCCTCGACCAGCACACTTCAGTGAATGGCACGAAAAAAAACGAAAAAAACGTTACATCCATCAAGAGCTGAAAGAAAAGTTTTCGCCGTTCGTGTGATTATACGTAAAGTGCGCTTTCTGTTACGCGCAAAAGACACGATTTTTGTTACGTGCAAGTTAAACTCTATTTGATTATTCTTTAAATGGATACTGGACATGGCAGTCTGCGTTGAGTATAGAATGTTCCTCTTGATATTCAATATCACCCGAAGCCCTTTAAACTCCATCTACAATTTTTGTAAAACTCGTGAGTGCACCTCAGTGCCTGGCAAAAGAGTCTATAATAATGAGGAAACCCACACGGATCCCAATGAAAAATTGTTCGAGAATTGTTAGATAACCCGAGCTGTCATTTATGTACAGTGAACCTTGATGAACCGCTAATGAATAAATAATTCGAAAAATCACTTTTTTATATTCTTTTTCTTTGCTTTATTCTCCCCTCTTTTTTATTCACTTCGGTGCTACTCCTCTCAACCCTCGTTTTATAAAAAAAATTATTCAACATTTATTTTCAAAACATTTTTTGAATCATAAATATTCGTTACACGAGAGAAATTTTGTTTTTTTGTACGTTTTGGTTTTCCCATCGCGTATATAGCACTCTTCATGAACGGTTTAACGACAGTAGAATCTTAAACGGTTCAGCTTTAACTGGAGCGCCGAGGGCGCTGAATGCGTCGGCGCATCGCAACGGCAAGTCCCGTAACGCGTTTCGTGCAAACACATCAAGATAGCCAGACTCGTTGTATAACGCCTGTGCAAGTTAGGTAAAAGTCTAGATATCGTTGCACGCGCATATACGTACGTGTACATATTACAGTGAATATTTATTCGGATACGGTGTAACCAGGACCACCTTGATACTGTACGTATGCCACATAGTGATACGTAATCGGCACTACTCGTAACGTCCCATAGCTAAGTGTAAATCCGAGCTCGAGATTCTCGCTCGTTCCAATTTAAAGTCCATTTCCACACGACGATACTGCGCACGCGGCGTTCGAGCAAATGAAATTAGCATATCCGGGCGTAATACATATTTATCGAAATGGACGTACATTTCGCGCGGCCAATGCTATTCGTTCTTTCGACACTCGTATTATTGAACTCGTTATTTTTTTCGGAGTTCGTTTGAAATATAATCGTAGCATTGCTCACTGTAAAGTATTACAGGCTGGGCTGGGGAGTTTTAATTGGAATACTCTGGGAAGTCTCTCCAAAAATATAAACCGTGAACTGATAACTGTGGGCTAAAAGTGTATTAAACAATAATAAAATAAGGTCCCTTTTATTTTCTTATTATTTTGGAACATTTAAGGAATCTAAATATCAGGATTATTAGAAAAAAGAATCATTGTAAAGCAACGAAAGATCCTAGCCAACTACAATCCATACTAAGAAAGATGAAGAATTAAAAAAATATATTTCATATCAAAAGTATCTTATCAATTACAAACGTTACCTCGTCAAAGTTCATTAAATAATTAAAATGCAATTTCTATAACATATAAACGTAATATATGTTTCTTGCCTCTTGACTAACCAGGATTTAAAAAAAACCGGTACCCATTATTTGGAAACCATTTTTATAAGCCGTTATTAAAGATAATTTTTAAAAACCATTTTTTTTGGAAACCTAACCGACAATTTTACAATAATCGGTAACCATCATCGTACAGTGTTTTAAACTACCGTTCCGGACGCCCATTTTTTTGCGAATTCGCGTAGATAAGTTGGAAAACGAAAAAGTCGTTTGAGGGATGACGATCCTAAAGATGGATGTAAATCGACGTGTTCATCGAGGCCGATCTCGTCCAGGGAGTATTGCGTGAACTATGCGTTGAGCAATACTGGTAACGAAAAGAGTACACGACAGAGGGCTCATCCGTCGATATACTAGCTCGATTTTTTACGACCCTACTCGTTGAAAGAGCCAAGGTTCGAGCTCTTCGTGACGTTTATTACATCGTTGCCGGTATGCGTGAACGGCGCTCAACGTTTTTACAGGTTGTTACAACCCCGCAGAGACCATGGAGCTGTACATACGTAGATATATGAATACCCAACGGCGACGTCACAAACATCGATATATGGTTTGTTCCATGCAATCTCAATCAATGTCAAACTTTGAACTCTGATTCTCCCGGACGGCTTCACTTATTTTCCATTTTCGTCGTTCGACATTCAGAAATTATACGGGAAAACTGCGAATACCTTTCACCCTGGCTAGAAGCCAATTTAAACCCAGAAAATAGACGGAGGCATAACTGTAAAAGTAAAACGAAAAAGAGACCTCAATAACGCGATTTCATTTTACAAAACGACTCGGCAGTTTCTCCAAACCGGAAGCAGTAATGAACGCTCAAACGGTAAGATTGGAGCGATGTTTTGAAATAGATGTTGAATTTAATTTTTTTAACGTTCACTTTTTTGCTGATTAAAGAAATCGAAATGACTCAAATGGTTTTCCTTATCACCAACAGAGATTCATGAAAGTAATTTGATTTCAGCGAAATCTAATTGCTTTCCGAATTTACATTCGGATTATTGGATCGGCCACGTCGAAATTTCATAATCTGATATCAGATTGGAACTTCAGGACTCTAATACTGAGATTATAGGATAAATATAATAATGTTCTTGTGTCCCTAAAATGGCACGAAAACTTCATTTTCTCGGAAAAAGAAATTGAACGAATGAACGTTTTGTTGGATTCCAAAGATGCACGCTGCAACATCGTTCTCAGACATGCGTATCCAAAAACGTATATATTTATTTTTAAACGTTATTTTAATGCTCAAATTAACATATATATATCTGTATTGTAGAATGAATAAATTTCCAAGTGGAGATTTAAAAAAGTTGTTGCGTTTGCATTGGCATGGAACGTCCCATACGAGTTGGTACATTACAGGGACTGTACGTAGACTCGATAGCGATCTGTATGGACTGCGGGGTACTAAAGGTGCGGGAACCTCTGTTGTGGAAACTTTTTTTGTCTCTTTCTTGGGTCCCTCCCGGCGGGTAAATGTCATTTGCATACTGTGAAGTATCCCAGATTACGGCGTCGAACACCCTTAATTGGCAGGACGATGCGGATGCAAAGAGACTGGGAACTGGCGCCTGACCATTGAATACGATTACCCATGCATTCAGCTCAAACTCAACCCCACGCTCGGCGCAACCATCCGACGCGTACGCATAATGTACATTGGCTCGATGATTATCACACGTTTCGGCAGCAAATTGAAAGACTGAAAAAAAATGTTGGCACTTGAGCGATCACCAAAGACTTTCAAGATCGTTCATCGGCGCTTTTATTGTTTCTGCGTGTTTGATCAATTGACGTGCCATGAATGACAGGACGATCGTTCGGTGTCACCGTGAAGTTCACTGTTCTTATAAAATTATTTTTTAAATTTTTGATATAATTAAAAAAAAATAATTATCATTATAATCTAAGAAATCATTTTAGAAAAACAATAAATATCATGGTGATACGAAATGATCGTCCTGTCATTCATGACACGCCAATTAATGAAATATAATTTTATAATATAATAAATATATTATTATTACTATTATTCTGAGCTTTTTATAAATTGAAGTCGTATTTTTTAATAGGAATGCGTAGAAGTCGGAGAGATACTGGAAGTTTCTATGGACCATAAAAAATTTGAGTAACCCAAAAAGAATGAATATATCGTGGCACTCCAGCGACGAATATTCCTATGGGATAATTATTTCTGAAGAGCTTTTAAATTGAAGCAACGGCTGTGAATAATTTAACATTATTCAGAAAGGCTTTCATGGTCTACCATTCTCCGGTACAATTACTTCGAACGGAATGAATACGCGGGTAATCTTGATCAAGCATATCAAAGGATAACGGGAGCAGTAAGAGAGTTGATTGATTAATATTTTGTCGGTTTTGATCTTCCATGTTTTCTTTTTTTTTTCACGAGAAAAGAACATTCATCGTCCAATTATCGCCTCGATTGCTGCTTCATTCACCAAGCGCGATACATTTTGTGTAATTGGAAGTGTCTCTATGCCGCTGAGTATAAATAACATTCGAAGATACGAAAGATTCGATATTGGCTAATGAATGGGTTTAATTGCGATCGGAAAGCGCTCGCTTCTTGTTTGTCCACTTTACGTATATGAGAGCTTTTCCGGAGGGGGATTCGCTTGCATTTAATCGCATAATTAGTGATTGTGCCCGCGCGTGCAAATCAACGAGTACTTCAGAGACTCGTTGAGCACGAAAATTCATGCGTGAACTCGACGCGTTTGTATACGCGTGTGGAGAATCGGGACACGTGAAATGATATGTTCGTTAATTGAGAAATAACAGCGCGGCGGTTGTTGAAGTAGAAGATAGAAAAAAAATTAGTACACGATGTCAGGGTCGAACGAGGGTTATTATGAAGGGTTCAAAAGACTCAACCCTTATATTGCGCACGTGTTACACGTGACCCTCTTTCGGGTTGTTCAAAGTTGCGCCGCCTATATTAATATTGCAGCCAGACAAGCCTGCCAACAGCCAGAATGTTTATCATTCATATCGTAATTTAACATCAATATGTTATATCAAATTACTGTATCTAATTACAATCGTTCGTAATTACACAATACCACATCGTATCGTGCGATATTCGTTATTATCAATCGTAATATTCATTGCTACCAAACAAAATAATAGTCGTAAAAAATTACTGGTAAATATAATTAAATCATTCAGTATCGAACGCTATCAAATTGCTTTGCCTAGATATCCAATCCTGTTGAGCACACAACATCGAGAAATCCATTGTGTTCGTTTTACATTTAATTGCTTTCATTTGTGTAACAATGGGATGTCCTTAGATGCTATTTATTTCCATCGGATCGAGTTCACGAGAATTGCATTATTAAGCGTTTCGTGTGATTCAAAAGGTATTTATTTAAAGACTCCTTGCAGTCTTCTATTGCGACTTACTGTTCAATTACAATGGATAACTTCTTCATTCAATCTAGAAATAACTTTAAGGTTAATCGCCTTTGAAATTTTTTACAATTCGAATCTACACAAATCATCGAATTGTTTCCTAAGATCTTTATAGAACCGGAAATGCAAAATTCATTTTCAGTAATAATACATTTAGCAAATGTACATTAGTCTCCAATTGAATGGAATTGATTCACTTGATCTCTCAATGAGAGTGCAATATAAAAGACTACAAAAAATCAGTTCAATATGAAAAAGCAATGGAGCTGGATCTCTTCCGCAATGAGTCGATGATTTACGGACACCTACATTTTTCAACATGAACGAATCCTTGAACAAAGTCGACATGAAAACGCGCAGGCGTTGAACACTTCGCGGTTCAATGGTGGATCAAATAGCGTCAAGTGCTACGGTTTTCAAAGGAACTTGTACACCCACAAATACACGTAAGATTTCCAGTTACAGTCGATCGTGATATCACCGTGCCGATGTAATATACGGCCACACGACATTCGCAATCGTTTCGTAACCGAATGCCCTCTACCCTCTTATTCTTGTTTCTTCCTCTCTCTCTCCGGAGCGTTGACGTTTTTCTGTCTTTTGCGCTTTTATAGCACTCGTGGCCATTCACTTCCTGCCGATAAGCTCTCGCAACGAGTCTAACGTCGATTTCGTTTTAGCTCTCACGAACAAACACACGCTCACACACACATGTGCATTCACATTTAAATATGTGGACGTGTATTAGACGGGGAAAAAAAAGTACTTCGTATGGGCTGGCAGATAGGACGCTATCAAAGCTCACAGTGGATGCAGCTGCTGCTTTCCTCTCACGAACGCCCTCTATTTATTTTCACTACATCCAATTCACTATTAAGACAGGGGACTGCTCGTACCGCTGCCTTTTTTTTTTTTTTATTACGGCTATACACGCACCTATATACGCGACGCTTCCGCTTCACTTCCTACACAACGATGTTCGACGATCCACCCTGTTCGGGCTGATAACGCAGTTCTCGTGTACGCAATGGCGGACACAGGTACAGATATGTACGGTAAAACGGACATCCAACTGGAGGAGGTTCCTGCAGAGAATAGCAGGAGGCACCAAGTATATGGATTTGGTTGAGCCCCAGAAGCAAAAGGAAAATCAATTAACTGACCGAACCCTCGTAAACGGGTGAGGGTGATTGGTTGGTTGATACAGTCGTATGGGCCAGTCTGTTAATGTGATTCGTATCTCCTTGGGCGATGAATTCTCGTCGATTGAAAACAAAAGCGTCGTTGCGCTTCTCTCTTATTCAATTACAGAGTTAGTTGAAGAGTAATGTCGGCTTTCGGTGGAGTTACGATTATTAATTTTTTTACGAACTCCTCATCAACTGAATTACGTGAAGTTAGTATCTTTCGCGAGAGTGAGATTTGGTTTAAGTGGCATTAAAGCCTAATGGTCTCGTCAAATGTTTAAAAAAAAACATCATTTTCATTGCGTTCTAAGCATACAAATTGCAATGCCATTGATAAGTACCCAGTTTTCTTTCTGTTGAGAATAATTTTCACCGTCTGAAGCTGTCGAGCCAGCCAAAACGTTTGGACAGTAATGTTCCGCGTGTTGTAGTATTGCAGTTTCATCACACGCGTTTGTGGGAGCTAGCGAGTATCAGCGTCGGTACATGATGTCTGTGACGAGACGTAGCAGCCCGCGGTATAATGTATTTTCGAGCCCATAAAAGAGGAAGACAACCGGAGAGAGAAACAGAGAGAGAAGTGTTGTGGCGTGGAGTATAAAGAAGAGAAGAGGTACCACGAATGGAGCGTGTGTTCACCAAAACTCTCCGACGAGATCGCAAGTCCGTGTGAGTTGCCATTGGCAACCATGACTAACACGTAGAATATCATGGGTTTCCCTCTCTCGAGGACATTTTTCCTCTCTCTCTCTCTCTCTCTCCCTCTTGTTCACGAACTGTATCATAAGACCCAAACGATTCGGCTATTGGCCCTTTAACTGGGCGAGATGAAGCAGTCATTGGCATATTCTCGTCTCTTTTCAAACATCTGACTAAACGGCTTATCAATCAGCGGGAGCGACCAATAACTGTACCGATTTATCTTATCCCATTTCCTCCTGCTTCATCACTCTTTTCCCTCTTTCTCTCCTTTTTCGTCCTTGTATTGAAATAAAATTTCTCCCCTCACTATGATCAGGCTTTGCATTTCCTGGTGCCTTCGTTCTTCGATGTCTCGTCCCACACCCGCACTTTTATTCAACTCTACATCCAGGCTTTCGTATCAGGTCCAAGAGTACAGACAGAGGCATGGAATTCGATAAAACTTGCTGGAAATATCCGTTAGTTCTAAAATTATTAGAATCAGGCCAAAGATCAAGCAATTGCGTCCAGCCTTGAAAAATGATCGATGATTTTTGTAGTTGGAATAGTGACATTATGAAATTGATGTCGCTTCATCAATGTAAATAACAAAGGACTTGATACTCTCCAAAAAGCCATAGAATATTCGTTAATCAAATTCACTAAGGTATCTTCAAAATTATTTTCCAAACGTAAAAGGTGATTGATCAATTTATACAAATAATGTCTAGTTATTCGTCGTATTCTTTCTGGATTACAAGATAGAACCGCCAGTCACTGTTACGCTTTTTAATTCTACACACGGTCTGCTGGCATCCCGTCTAATGAAACTGACATTTTCGATGCTTCAGTGGCTCTACGGTCCCTGAAAAGAGCTGGTCAATTTTACGATACGTACTCTTTTACGAGCTGCTCGAGGTTTCCACGATTCAATACTGGCCCTTTCTCACTTTCGCTCGTTCATTACGTGCTGCTCAAATACGTCAGTTTCGACGTCATTCCTATATACGTAGATGTCTTCATGCTCGCGTTTTCTTTCTTTGTCTCTCACCCTTTCGTCCTCCCCTTTTCCGTCCAGCTACAGCGTGCCCATCCTTTCAGCTTTTTATCCTCATTCTTTCTCTCTCCCTCTCGATCTATCCGTCTCGCAACGAAAACCCGCCAGACGAACGAAGCTGGACCATAAGTTCCATGTGAACCCCGCCGATTCAGGGATGTATCACCGCCCGTATTTCATTAGGGGCAGCGGCCCGTGACCACCGAAATATCGCGTCGCGCTGTTGCTTCAGCTTCCGTACCAGTCTACATACCTACCTACACATATACTCGGTCGGAAAATGCTGCCGGGTCGAACGCTCATTCGGTAACCCTTTTTCAGACCCCTCGCGATCAAGGGCTCGTAGAAAATTAATCGCATTTCGTTGGGCTTATGATTAATGGCGAGGGAACTCGACGAGAAAGCATATGCCATGTGACACTCTCGTGAAAAATTGTCAATTTTGATTCCAAAAAAATTCTACTGAATTATTTTGCGGGTATTGAATAAAAAAAGCGCATCGAAAATTTGCTTCGCTCGTATTTTGGAGATAGATTTCAAAATATGTTCGTTTGTGAAGTTACTTGGAGGTATTCAATTAAAAAAGGTTCACCTGGATGCACAAATGGAGAGGGCGCGTTGAAAGTTTGATTGCATGTTTTGTGAATTAATGAATGAAACGAATGAAAAAAGAAAAGGGACTTTTTGAAAATGCTTTTGTTTTCGAATACAACAGTTCAGCACGAAACTCCAGTTTTTTTGCTACACTAGCTTTACTATATTCCATCCATACAAACTCGGTAGAAACATTCAAAGGATACATTTTAGTAGGTATAATGGTTATGTGTTCGATTGTCTCTTAGTACAGACGCTTTCTTCCTATTCCGAAATATACCTCTTTCGAATCTAGTAAAAAGAGGATCAATTCTCCTTTGGGAATCTTCTAGTGAGTGATTCGAGTATACCCAAGTGCGAAGACGAATCCTGTTCGGAAGATACTAAAAAGGGGCGTACATCTCGTTTTTGCTAGTCGTAAACGACTAGCAAACAATTCGTTTGAGTATACGTACGTATCCATTACATCGACCAATAACTCTAGCAGCTCGAGCAACATAGGGGTTTACCCCTGTGACCAAAAGACCCTTCTCGTCGTGCAGCCTTTGACCCGTGAAATTCAGCGGGTCTCTTACGACACCTATGAGACTGTGGCGAAGCGTTTTCTCTGCTGGATTTTCTCCGCGACAACACGTGGCCGAATCGCATTTTGTGGATTCGGGAAAAACGCAACGATCAGATTTTTACTTGTAAAAATAAAATTTCGAATCGTAGAGATTTCTAGATTTCCTTTTTACACCCTGTATTAATATGAACTATAAATCGATGACCGATAAATTCAGGATATCGTACGATCGACGTTGACGCACTATCAACGATCGAAAACTTGCCAGATAAAATTGAAGGGAAGGGGTCTAAAGTTAGAAAACTAGACAGGTGTATCTATGTTCGAGAATAACGCGAAAACAAATACAAAGAAAACCAGAGCATCAAAGCGCGCCAAATTGAATACTGATCGAGAATTCGTATTGGATGACATATAGCATCCCTTCGTAGCAAAAAAAAACGTCGTTTCAAGACAGAAAACGAAGGCAAAGATCGAGAAACGAAGAGAGTCGGGGAGAAATTCTGAGATAGCGGAGGAAAAAAAATCAAACGGACAAAACGGAAAGAAGTGGATGGAATGAGAAATAATACGAGGGAAACGATGCGTGTATGTATGAACGAGAGGGACACGGAAAGAGAGAGAGAGAGAAAGAGAGAGTGAGAAAGAGAAAAGAGCAAAGCCTCCGCAGCACAGCCACCCTCGTTCCTACGCCCCCGCATCTATGCCTCACTTCTTGCCCCTTTTATCCCCTCCACGTTCCTCATCGCTCCATCCCCTATTATCAAATTTCTCTCTCTTTCTCGCTCTTTTCTCTCCTCTATCGTTCCTAACCACTACCCTCCATCCTCTTCGCTCCTCCACTTATTTCTCTCTCTCCTTGTCTCTCCCCCCCCCCCCTCTCTCAGCCTTGCTTTGCTCTATAACTCCACGAACCCCCTCTCCTTTTCCTTTCCCGCACTATACACGCGTCCTCGTTTCTCTCTTTCCATCTCCACTCTGGCGAGAGAAAAAGGTCTAGCCCACTTCCCGTTACACGCTGAATCGCCCGTTTTACGCCCTTCCGCTCGTCACAGGATCATCCTATATACATACGCACTCCCCTCTCGCTTTCTCGTTCGCTCTTCGTCCCCCCGCCCCTCGTTGCCCCTCTCTGTCGCTCTCCCGCACAATAATTTCGTCTCGCTCTGACCCACGCCGTTACATCTATTCCTCTTCCGCGCTCCGGCTGCGTGGCTCGCGCTTACACTAACCGGACCCGGGCTATACAACACGAAGCAGCCGTCGCTTTCCGGCCGGCTTCTCGAGCCAGCAGCAGCGGCAGTAACCCCGAGCCATCCTCCAACCTACAACTTCCAGCATTCCCCGGTCGCCCGTAGTTGCAGCTGCACCGGCTCAGTCGACGCGCGTGTATGCCGTCATATAGCGTCGCACGCGCCTCTCCGCTTCATCCTCGTATTCCTCTCGTTGTCGTAGCGCGAGTATCCCGTACACGCGCGCGGTCATGCACCGATCAATCTCACTTCGATAAAACAACCAACTTTATCTCTTTTCGTTCACGTAAGATCCAATCCCGTTTCGGTATTTCCGTAGAAGACTCAAAAAAGAACCGTGATAGTGAAGTTTCGTTGACAAACGAGAATCGATCGTGTTGATCGATTCGTGATGAAAAGTCAACGATCTCTCAAAGTTTTCGAGTGACAGTGATCCGTGGATTTTTCTCTAGTGTCTTATTTTTTATTATCGATGAAAATCGGTAGAGTCCTTTCGTGACGATGAAAAAAAAATGAATGTATATCTATAAACATCGATACGGTTTGGTTCTTTTTCATCGCAAGTGCGCGAACGTGCCAGTGAAAGGAAAAAGTTGTGAGAAAAATTGTTAATTGTCTACGATATTGTTTATTGTGGTTGCTGGTAATCGAACAAAACCCTACGACGATACTTCGATTTTCGAACCGACCAGAAGTCTCTCCCACTATTTTTCAGTTCAATTCTACGTACGCGCGTGCGCTCCGTGTGTGCTCTAATAGGGATACAGTTCGGCTCGGGGCCTTTTTTTCGATGCGGAACTAACGGGGACGAAGTGAGACTGACATTTTGCAAATGTCACGAACTCTCGATTAGAGCGAAAGAGAGAGATTTATGTATGCTCCGCATCCGATACATCTGTGGATCGATATACGGATAGATATATGATATATAGATAGACAAATATATCAATAAATATATATATATATATAAATATATACACACACGCTGACATATATGTATATATACGCGGGAGGTGCTCTTAGCGGGTACGCGGACACTTAAGCGGTGAACGGCGTGACCGATTCGTGGGCGCAATTGTAATGACTCGTTTTATCGATCGAAACGAGCGATAAGCGCTCCCCCAGACTCTCTCACGACCCCTGACCGGCGCTGCTACCGATCTTTCAATTTTTTTTTCTTTTTCTTCTTTCCTTGCTTCGTTTCACGTTTATAATTGCATCGCCCGTATCGTCACCGCACACCCGGGCACGATTTTCAGTGTGAGGGACTCGCACGATTGGAGAACGATGCGAGGAAAAAAGTGCCAGCGAAATAAGCGACGACTAATGGGAGGAGAGAAGAAAAACGAGTAACGAAAGTGACGGGGAACGATCGTTGTTCGGTAACGGAGAGAGAGAGAGCGAGAGAGAAAGAGTTCGGGAGATTTATTTTCAAGGGCGCGGTATATAAACTGAAAATAATTATCATGGATTGGCTGAGAAGGCAGCAGCAGCAACAGGACGTCAAGGAGTCACCGGAAACAAACGTGGCGCTGACACCGGATGAAGTTGACGAGTGTTACTTCGAGGAAGACGTCTCCATCGACGAGGGCATGGTACGTGACTCGGCTTCGATTCGATCAAGCGATCCTTAACGTAGACATTCGCTATGCCAACGACGTATGGCCATTTGGCTAAATCCCGCGATCCCAAAGTATCGACCATCTTTCGATCGTTGCGTATTGAGCGCAATTAATTTTTCATATAGCAATAGTTATCTCGGCATAATTGAGTCATTGTTGATGCACGGAAATTAAAACCCAAAGAGCTGTGCTTCAACTCTGATAGAAATTCAATGGCCTGGTGTGTTTTTATGTCGAGCGAGCCGATCTATCTAGAAATGTTTAGGAATCGGTATTTGCACCGGTGAATTTTTAGTCCAGTGCATCCCCACTTGCACCGCTTGTTACTGAAAACTGAATTTTTCCTGGCTACTTCGATCACTATCTGTGGTGATTAATGATCATCTTTATCTGGTTTTGTTAACTTTTGTTGAAAAACCGGACGAGTTATTGTTGAAGGCTAAATAGGCGTGAAAGAATTTAGAAAATAAAAACATTCGTTTCATTCGAATTATCCAAATCACAAAACCATTTCATTCAATCCAGTATATACAGATTTTCTCGAATGATTTGCTTCAGGAACGAATCACGAAAGACCAGAAATGACTCCAGAAAAATCGGAATATGGCAGTGCTTTGGTCCGACTGACGAAATCCACAAATTGAGTAATCAAAGAAATTTACTTGTAGCGTCAATTTACGATAAAAAGGAAAATGATGGAGAATAAATATCGTAAGTGAAAGTTGTTTCATGAAAGATTGATCGAACATCCTGCCAAATCTTCCATCTTGCTCCAACAGTGACCAGCGTTGGCTTTTTTTGAAGATCCTACTTTACGTTCGTAATTACGAACATGTTTATGCGAATTTACGTGGTTCTGTTTGTTGAAAAAATGGTTGCAGCTAATCTATGTATGCTCAATCAACGTATTGAATGAAGATTGACTTTCGTGATAGCAAAGACCGTAACTCGCAAGATGTGATATTCCTAACAGTGTGAGTTGGTATGATGAAGGAAAAATATGACTGTTTACGATAAACGTCGATGGAGAAAGATATTGCAGTTTATTAGCAGGCCAATCATTATGGAGTTTATGTTTTTACTGCTAATAAGGCAGAGTTACTTTCTATGATGGGTGTTTGGTAAATGGCAATTATTTTATTTCTAAGTGTCCAATTTGTCCATGGCTAACACTTCCAACATTTGAGGATTTATCATCTTCAGATTTCGAAAATGGCATATGACTGAATTAAATCACTGCAAAATCAAAATACCTGCTGTACTCGATGTTTGCAGTTCACTATCGAGCTATTTTTTTCGAAGTACTTAAATCTCGGAAAAGTTCTTGAACGATTTTACAATTTTCAGTTACCCGGTAACTTTTAGTCATCGATAACGCATTCCTGTAGCTTTAGTCACGTCTGACCTCATTTGAGAGAGTGATTCTAATCTCTATCCCTGTAGGCACCTGAAAAATGCCATCGTGAAAATCCCTTGTCGAACCATGTGAAAGGTATGATATGTTTTTTTTTTTATGGGACTTCCGTTTGCATTGTTGGAATGCAACGAAATAATTGTTATTTCTCATTTTCATTGTTATGCAAAACTATAATTTGTAAAGTTACCTTGTTACTTACTAAACAACCATTATAAAAAATGTTCGCCTGAATTTCCTGGCTTCAATCTGGCGAAAAGAAGTTTTGAAATAAAAAAAAAACATATTCGTTCAGTTTCAACAAACTTCGACGCCACATTTTTTTCAACGAGGGTTATCGTTGACATTTTTTTTTAATTTGGGCTTATTGTTCCATGGAATTTCTAGGTAGAATGCGTTGATCGAAAATCGTATACGTGAACGAGGTTTTTCAAAAGAGCCGTGTTACGTATGGAGAACCACACCGGTTTTTCGTTTCGCAAAACGAGAGGCATTCAAGTCCGGGTCTGGGCTCTCTCGTTTTGTCGAATTGGCGCGCGCGAAATATTCTCTCTTTATGATGCTCCCTTTCCTTCTCTCGCCCTTTTTTACCCTCTAGCTCCCTCGCTGTCTCTTTCTCCCCTCCCCCTCCCCCTCTAACTCCACTCTCTCTCTCTCTCTCTCTCTCTCTCTCTCTCTCTCTCGGATCTACTGTTACAGAGATCGGGGTTCACACCGGGAGTGCGTCATTGTCGCGCCCGAATCCCCCCCCCCCCGCCCTCCTTTTTGACCATACAGAAGTGCGTATAGTGAAGTGGTTGACGCTGCTTGAATTACAAGGGACATGCGAGAAAAAACGAGATCTCCGCCTCGAACACGAGAACTGTTCAATACACTCTTTGTGTTGAAAACAGAGAAATGTTCACCGTGTCAAGTATTTTGAATAACGCTACTATTTTCGATGATTTTCTTTCGTTTGAATCATTTTACGATAATTTTTGTTACGCACGAGTCACCGTGAAAAAAAATGTATCATGAACGACCAGCTCAGTCAACAATATCGATCGGAGCTCTTGAAAAAAGTATTGATTTTTCGTGGAATATGTAAAACTGCCGAATTCCGTTCGAAAAAGTCAAATAATAAGAAAAAAAAGTGTTTTTTCCTTGTTTTTCGACTCATTGGCTCGAACTTTACATAATCGAAAAGCAATACTTCTTCGTTACTCCATCTTTGATTGGGAACCAACAAAAATGTTTGCATTTCAATATTCGTGGCTCGAGTCTGTAAAAAAGAATTTAGCAGAAAAACCAAAAAGAAAATCATTGCGTTTCAACGATAGAAACTTCACCGCGACTCCAACTCGGCTCACTATAAAATATTAACACGAGTGTGAATATTCCGTCCCGATTTTCATACACTTTAGCTAGGAGCATGTTTTAATCCGAACTCGTAGGTACTCCAAAATGAAGAATACCACTACAGACATTCACGTATGCATTCGTATTATCTACGCTTGTTGGACTTGAAGCTCGTTCGCCAGAGTCGTGCGCCACGGCCCATTAACGCGCGTAAATAATAAATCGTAGTGTGCACGTATACACAGTGATAAGTGCGTGTACTTGATGGTTCCGTGGCAGTGCACACATTGGGTATACGTGGCTCGTATCAACGACCTTACAATCGAATGGGCTTGAAAGTTACAGCCGAGCGCGGGCCTTGTGCTCTTTTCAGCTTCAGGCCATCGGAACAACCGTGCACACGTCCGAGTAGGCGAGAAAAACGTAGCCTGCCGAGAAGTCGATGCACCTCTGCGCTTCAAAGGCCTACACATGTGTGGACCTATATATCGTTCTTCATATTTACTGTACACGGGTACCTTCAAGAATAACCGAACGAGGAACCATATTGGCTCTCTTCTTACTTCGTTCGGACTTGCATTGTATTCCATGCATATGACTTTCAGCTATACGTATATAGTTGTCGCTTTATACGTATGAGCTTGCGGCCGGAGTACTATGGACGTTATTGTCTTTATTGTACGATTGCACGTGTACATAAATCCATTCCTACACACGTGTCTATCCTGTGAATGTTCATTCGACGCGTCTACGTGTGAAAAAGGATTATACGTGACGTTGGAAGCCTACTTGGTGTGCGCACTGTTTGCATTCACATGTATATCGTACCTACGACGGACCAAACGTATAGCTACGCATGGTCAACCGCAAAATACATGGCTCATGGATTTTACGGCGTCCGCTGGTATTCGCTGGTCACTAGCCTCCTGGACAACCGAGTACTCTGAGCTTGAGTATATATGTATGTGTGTACGTGTGCGTATGTTTGTGTGTGTATCTAGCGATTTTCGCAGAATCATAAATTCGATATATGACGATAAATTTGATGACGTTCGTTTTGGAATAAATATTTGCGGACATTTCAAAGAGTTTCCTTCATTGACGGATGACAATTATTTTTCAATTACGTATTGATATTGATTCTGGAATTTGCATGGTTGAAATGCAGTGAAAATGAATGCTTTTTTACTTTGTAAATTTTTGTAGCCGAAATTGCGTTTTTGGCGAGGATGTGGAAAGACGAAAAAAATGGTGAATAATTTGAGATCCCATTAAAGAACCGCGGGAATCGTTGGACATTGAATGTTTCGTGTTCGCGGTTGAGCTGATGAGGTTGTCGACACGCTATTCATGGCACATTCGCCTCTTGAGCGAGGACTCATCCGCTTCGGACGCGAAGCTATAGAATTTTCTGCTCCGTTGGCTCTTCGGCATAGGGTGCTCGAGATTCGTGAAAATTATTAAAAAAAAACGGCTGAAAAAATATCGCTGATGACATTGAATGTTTGTTGCACCGGCAACACCCAATCCTTCAATCCGAACGGAACATTTGCAGGAGAGCGGTTGAATTCGATTAACACGAACAATAGTCCTTCACTCTGCGTCTACCAGTACGAACGGTGGCTCGCTCAAACTTTTGCTTTGGGAAAACAAAGGGACCGAGAGACCGAAGGATGTGTGAAGACTCGACGCAAAACGGTGCAATTTTTATTTTTTTAAGGGTTAAAAAGTGAACTCTCACCGCAAATCGGTAGAAAATCATTTTCAAGTCCAGAGGCAAACCGCACTATTACCTCGATCATAAAATTGGAATGCTAAATATTTTAGGGTTCCGAATAATTTTGAAGACACGCTACACTGCGGATCGACTCAAAAGTCCCCTATTGTACCGAACACCAACATTATGCAAATCCCGGGTCTACCGAATCGACATTAATGCAAGCATACAAGGGCCATGCTAAGTCCCGTTCCCAAAATCAACAACCGATGAAAACAAATTTTAATGCTCATTCTCCGAACGGACGTTCCCATAGCTAACGCTGGGTAACCATAACGGGTTCAAAATATACTTTCTCCACACGTTTTCAGGTTCATCCGTATTTGTGGTATATCCTAAATCGGAAAACGTGACAACGTCGCGAGAGGTTGTACGAGACGCTGAGGGAGTTCGCTACGGACGTATCGTTCAACCCGAACGATGAGACGTGGCCATGGCACTGATGATTCAGAGCCAGCTGTATCTTTGTCGACGCGAGAGAGAGAGAGAGAGAGAGAGAGAGAGAGCGCGAGAGGGAGAGAGACAGGCCGAGTGTCCCGCTTCTCTCGGCGTTCCGAGACGTTTCCCTGAATAATCTGAAAATAAATTAAAAATGTCGGTTTCTGTCTGCTGCCGGGCTCCCTGCATCTCATTCTTCCTCTTATACATATTCTATAGACCGACGTACACTTATACATAAAGTATACAGTAATTTTCGAAGGACACCCTGCCATCAGACATTTCCATATTGACTACCAAGGAAGATGCAACGGAGGTTCCTTAGCATTCGAAGTTTCTACGTGCGTTTATCCAATGCCCGCGTTCGTGCTAGTCCGAGGAACCCAAGAGCTCTTTTCCTGTCTTCAAAAATAGACGAAACGTCTTGAAATGTCGTAGTGAACGTTGCTTTTGTTTCCGTCATTCCTGCCAGAGTTTGACGGAATTATGAATTTTTCGGGATTGCTTGTACAGCTAAAGAAATATCGCATTCGGGTATTTCAAGTTTTTTTCAGTTTATTCGTGATACCTGGGTGTCCTAAACTTTCAAGGGTTCCGTCTTCATCTCTGTGATACAATGCATGATCTCTGAGAGTGACATCAAGGATCTCTCGGGATCGCTTTGACAAAACTGACGATCTGGAAGAGTATTCGAAAGAATCGGCAATCGAGATTATCCCAATCGCATTGGGCTACTACCGAGGCTGACACGAGCTATTGTAAATTCTCGGTTACACGCTCAGAGTCGTATTCGTAATCTTGATATCTTCAACTTGTCACAATCCCTAGACCAGCAACTCCCGTCAACTCGTCAATCTTCGCCATGGCGAATGTCCAATAGCCCAATACTTCGCGTTGCGTGGAACGAAGCGGCTTGGAGACACATGCAGATTCAGATTCTTGTAGTCGCGAAAACGAAGAGAAGAAGAATTGGGATAAAAAATGTTCGACAACAGACGCGAAGATATATGATTTCAATCAGCCATACTCACGGATTCTACGTACACACATCTATCGTGAAAGAAACCATCAGACCGGCTGGTATATACCGAGGAGAACACGAATGCACGCTCACAAAAGAGCACGGAAAATGTCGAGATGGCGTAGGGGAACCAAACGAAAAAAGCAAGAGGGATGCAGCCACCCCCCTCCCCCATTTCCTCTCGGCACGCCGCAGGGGATGAAGCATGACTCACCGGCTCGGCACCCCGAGAGTTACGCATGCCTCGTGCCACAACTTTCACCCCAAAATTCTAGCCAGACCATCCCTTCCCCTTCCTCAAACTCTGCCCATTCTCGTAGCCTTTTCACCACCCCTGACAAACCCCTCCGATGAATGCTACGGGGATTCACCGATTCCAGACTAGCTCGCCAGAATCCCATCTCTTAACGTCCCTTCCTGGTAAAAGCAGGGAAAATACTGACGAAATTATCATAATTCGAGACCATCACTGCACCGTGTATATGTTTAGGCGTAGGTGGAATAAAAACAGCGAACTGTAGGGCTCAGGTGTCAGAGTCGATATTATGTGACGTATTGGTACGACTCGAGTCATCGTTTGATGTCCAGGAGGAAAAACGTCCGCGAAAGCTATGTCGTCATCATTTGACATATAAATGTTAAAATCACTTTTTATGCGGTCGAAGTTTTCATTATTGGAATTCAATAAAAATTCCTATCCATTTCCTACTTGAATTGTTGGCTAAGATCATTTTTTTCGAGAACAATGAAAGAACAAAGAGCAAAGAACTACATTTTTCATTAAACAATGAAAGTATTATCCAAAGCAAATTTCGTGGATGAAAGAGCGCGGTATGAAAGTCTTATACAATTTTCAAACCCATAAAAAAATATAGAAACTAAAGAAAGTCGTTGCGTTTGAACGGTCAAGGCCTCCGTGTCGTCCTTTTTTTGGGGTGAGTGATCTTTACCAGTTGGAACAAAAATGAACGCGATCAGGGGACACTCAAAGCTGAAACACCGTGTTTTTATTCTCAGGGAACACTCTTTTCAAGCTCCGATTCATCATCGCGTTCCAAAACGCATCGAGGGATGCGAAGAGACCGTGTCGACCGACGCTGATTCAATAGAGACCATGCCGGAGACACGATTAAGATTAGAAGCGGATCAGTGATGGGCGATTGATCGATGCGAGCACTTTACGCGCATACCCCATTGCTTCTATTATGTTTAGACGCATAATTCATCCACGCGGGTTCTTTGTATCTAATCGCGTATATTCGAGGTGCGCAGAGTTGGGCTTTGTTGTCTCATGCTCATTTGCAATGCCTGTCACTCACATAGAGTGCAATGATAATTGAAGCTTGCACCGTTGAAACACAACGAAATCTTTCGTTCATTCGTTTTCTTGGCACACCTGAGTCCACAAAAACTACTTAAATATTGTCGTAAATCCTTAGGTAGGATCCATAACCTAAATTTGGAATAGAAAAGTTTGCGTAATAATAAAAACGGGGAAACAAATAAATACTGGATTTTCGTCGTGTTCCAACGATGCAAGGTTCGGCACGACAACCGCAACCTATCACGTAGAAAAGCACGTCCTCTTTCACCAGGCCCAACTTTGGTGAAAGACGTAGAAAAATGTGTACTCTCGTAAATTCGTTGGAGCTTGCGTCATACCATACCAGCTCCATCTTTCAGGCTCCTCAATTTCGAAAGTGCGTCGATCATCAGCCGCTTCAAGATACGTTCCTATCTCCTCCCGGGTTCCGGAAACTTCTCACAAGTTAAAAAATATATTTCTACTCGACGGTGCGCGGTTTGAGACTCAAAACTCTGGAGAGTTGCATCAAGAATAAAGACATCTGCGTTCTACGTCGTCAATTCGCTTCGTCATTGTACTCTCCTGCAACAAATTGTCGCTCCGTTGTATACTTCCTCTTCGCCACAATTTCACCATCAGACCATTCTATTTTTGGTATCCATTTCTTTCAACAACTAACGCCCCTTTTCATTCGATTCCACTGAGGCGTTCAGGGGGTGTCTTCCACCCTCTGGAACGTTACAAGATGCATCGTTTTTTCTAGTGCTCTCTGCCATGTTGCGGTAACGAGGTGGTCTACGCGATTCTAGAACGTGACATATGTAAAAGCGTGCTCACCTATTCGCCGCGCACCAACATAAGGATCTCCACATTTATCCTGACATATACACGCGGACAGATAATAAGCCCGAAAGAAACTTGGGGTTGGAAAGCACAGGAGACTTGACGAACGAGCTCAGATGTCGAAGCGAGATTAGAAACTCGGGCGTGCGCAGGCTGAAGAGATTACCGGAGCCGGTAAGCTCTTCTTGGGGAAACCGCGGAGTTGGATTTATGTCTTCCGCATAGAGACGAGTCACGATATAGGAGGCGGATCCACGAGGGTTGCTTCATTGGCTGCGAGCACACTCGAAGAATAACGTGCACATTTGTACGTCACAATGTCGTGTTTTATATACGCGAGGGTTCGTTCTTCAGCAACGAGCTCTTGTCATCCAAACGTAAGCGTTCTTTCCTCACTGGAGTTATTATCGATATGTTTGGGTTCGCTCATCCGTACGACTATCTACCCCAAGCTGTTACGCGTGTTACCGATATTTTATGAGTTTTCTATTACTACGGAGGAGAGTTCTATTGATTAGGTTTGATGGAGCAGGCTCGACGTTATGGATCGTAACAATAAAGGATGTGGGTCCTTTGGGTAACTTCCGCTTCACCAGGGGTCCCTAAAGTCCCGATTTAGCTGATTGACTCTTCCGTGGGAAGTTCCATTCAGAGTAGAATTTTTGTCGGAAGTTCCGATTAGTGCAATATATTTCAATCATTTTATGGCTATGTTAGAAGAACTTCCAAAGAAACGAACAATTCTTTAGTACCACATTTGACCAATTGGATCTGACGCGCCGTCAGTAGTGCTACAAGGCACTCGTTGTAAAAAATCAAATATCCAAAAATATTCCACCTGTGTAATTACAACAGCCCCGCTGATACGTCTGGATCGCACAACAATATTTATTTTCCCCTTAATGCATCCCCAAACTCCCCTATGAGAACCTGACCGATGTGTCCGACAATATTGACCTTGTAAGTATCAGAGAAATGCATTTCTCGTTATATACAGCAACGGAAATAGATCGTAGTATCACTAATGTATCCTATCACGAGACCTATCGACATAAAAAATGTCTATGATACGAAAGCCCTGAACAAACGCGACTGCACACGAAAGGTACCGGAGGCTGCGTCTTTCTTCCTTCCTGCTGCCTTCATATTGTACATTGATCACAACGAATGTTCGATCTCTTCCGATGAATCACCGAGGGCCCGCAACGGACAGGGGGTTCGTTTTATCCTAAAATGCCCGGTGGATTTATAGCCCCTAGACATACAAGAGAAACCTTGGAGAATCGAGAAATTTCGAAGCCGAAAACCTCGGACGTTCAAAGACCAAGGGAGATCACCGCTCGGTCGCATACAGAGAAAAAGATCCCCGGGATTCTCAGTCTCAGTCCTCGTTCCTCGCAAAAAAAAAAACGTTTGAGACTTCGCGTGGGTGAATGGTTATTATAGCTCGGCGCCAGCGGCGCATGTATATCTCACTCTCAAGTCCGTGAGGGACTCGAGACGAGCGCTGTAACGAGCGAATGTTGCCACTCCTCGTTCCAGTGATTAGCAACACTCCGCTGCGAATCTTCTGGCCATACAAAGACACGTGGAAGTGCCAATGACTGCGTTTCTTCGATCATTAAACTGGCTCATCTTTGTATTCGTTTCTCTCCCTCTGCCTTTGTACGTACGGTCGATTATTTTTTTGTTTGTGTCTTGGTCCCAACATCTGCGGAGATTTCTCAACAATATCCCATATGTATTTGAAAGGGTGGTGTTTCGCTTGCGGCAAGTTTTAATCCTCCTTCCAGAATCCTTAACACAATTTTTATAGAAATGTCGCTGCTCGCGAGGCTTTTCATTTTTTGCCAAATCGACCACAAGCCATCGTATATTTTTCGACCGTACCGAAGACTCTGTGATCGCGGTTATCGTATCGTGATGATTTGTGAAAAGTGAAATTTTCCCGCACTTGCGTTTAATTCTTAGATAAGAAATCAACATGACGGATAGAAAGAAGTGATTTCTTTCACGAAAGTGAAACAAGTGAGTGAAAGATCTTTGAAGTTTGTACATTTGTTAACGTACAATTTGTTATAAACAAGTTCCGCCGAAAATAATCATTGATCAAGTAATTCACTCAATATATAATTTAAAAAAACAGAACTTAATATGGCGAGCGCTAAAATGAAAAGTAAGGTCATAACGTTTACTTTCTTCTTACACGTATAATTATCCATTTGTTGTTCCAACTTTCAATTCGACGTGACGAATCGATCAAATATGCATTTACTATTCATTCAAAAAAATTTCCTATTTATTACACATTTACTACGGTGGTGGATTTTTAATGAAACAATATTTCTAATTTCGATACAAAAACCCCAGATTTTGAAATAATTTTTTGTGCGGTTGAAATTGAAACGCAACAAATTTTTCTTTTTATTTGCTGCTTTTATTGTTGTCCAAAATCATATTTTACACATATGGCAAATAAAAATCCCAGAATTTTTTTTTTATATTTTTAAACTTTCCAAAAAAAGCTATAAACAGTGAAGTATATTATAATTTCCATCCACTGTGGGAGGTGTCTTCGATTTCGAATAAAAGGAAAATATTTGTTTTTCGTGTTCGCGGGTGTTGGAAATTCAAATTGACACATTCGTGTCTAAGACTTCTAAATTTTCTCGTGTAGCGGAGGTACTTCTTCACGGGATTCGTGGCAGTTAAAACGTCCGATCGGATTTATTACGAACGAAGATATAAGCGTTAACGAGCTTCTCACGGGAGGCGCCCCTTTTCACAGTTCTTTCTCTCGCGGAGCCTTCGCTTTTTACCTGCGTTCATACAAGTCAGATTTAATCTTCAAGGAACGTAAGCCGCAATTAAAAGAAAATTTCTCTTTATTTCAATTTTTCAACGGCAATAATAATTCGTTCTTCGTTAATACTCGAAGCAATGAGTAAATGAATGAAGGATGACAGAATTGATGATGCTAGTTACAACGCTGATGTTACTGCGTAGCCAAACTATGATCAGGATGCGATGAAAAATTGCTAAATTATTATTCCGATATCGATTCATTCGTTCGTCATTGTAATTGACACCCAATTTGGTGACATTTGGACAGTACGAATTCTGCCTTCGCGGTAGTTTTGACGTTCAGGAAATCCGTGTATGTACACGTAACAGAAAACTGTCATCATCGCATCATTACTGTTTCATCAACGAGTAATAAAAAAATCGACAACAATCGTAACAACCGTTTGAATGGCTGTATTTATTTATTCACCACGGGCTTTCGGGATATCAAAGCGTGGTGAAAAAGGGTGGCGAGCGGATTCACTTTATGGACGGTTATAGTCGCCACGCGTAAAAAGTACTTCGGGAAATGCTCAAAATAGATTCAAACGAGCTGTTTTCGGTACTAGGAAGGGTAGCCTCTGGAAGAAAATCCAAATCATATGGGGCACATGGCCATGGGAGATCGCTCAAAAGGGAGAAAGATTGTGCACGAGGTTTTTGGCAACACGTGTCTGCTCGTCCTAGTAAATCTCTTTGAAGGGAAAATCACGTAGCCACATTGTTATCTCACCAAAACAGGCAAGGCCTGTGAATAGTTTGCTTCTGTATGAATTATTTGCCTTTTTCTTCTCTGCATTCCGAATTGGGATTATCGCCATTGGGATTATCGTATCTTGCACAGAGGTTATAACTTATTTCGTTATGATTCGATCAAGAGATCTTATCATCTATCCTTTTGATGAACGGCAATGAAGGGTCACTGAGTATACTTCACTTGTTCACGTGACAGCGATCAAAGAAAAAATAAAGTCGATTTTCGATATATATTTGGGCTAGCAAGATGTTTTCACAGGCTGGATTCAAACTTCCTCTTGAAATTACTCTTGAGAACTGTATGAGGATCTTAGTGAAAAAAAACACTGTATTTCAGGTCAATTATAACTTATAAAAAAGTAAAATCATGAGAAAGTCTATTCATACTGTTTTGGGCTAACGGAATGTGTCCGTTCGCAGGACTAGAGCAAACATACTCTGTAACCTTATTGAACGATATTAGGTTCTTAGGAAATGGAAAAAATTGTACTTCAGGCCACTTATAAACTTGAGAAAAATGAAGTCATCATAAAAATTGGCTTATAGAATGTGTTCGTTCCTAGAACCTGAACGAACTCTCTTCAGTGCTGTACTGAGTTTTTCGGAAATGAAAGGACATTTCTCATGGCTGTTAACCTTCGTAGCACGAGAGTATAATCGTGAGTGCCGATAGTGACCCTGCCTGATCCATGGGAGAGTTCGTGCCTAAATAAACTAACAATGAAACATCGAACTTTTTTCTACAAGCAAAAGCACATTACGTCGCCCACAGAGATACCTAAACCTAAACAGTCGACGTTTAGAGCACAAGTTGCGTCGTTGAAGCAATTTTTATTTTTTCCGTTCTCTCCGAATCACACGCGCTCCCTTTAATCTCCTCTTCTATCTTTTTCCACCGAAAGCTGCTGTCTTTTTTCCAGCCTCCACTTTGATTCCCTCGCAGAGCCAAGGCAAGTACCTTCGGCTCTCTTCCACTCGTCATCCTCTGATCCTGGCTCGCTAGGGCGCTTCTTCTTTTTGTACAACTTTGTCCATTTCTTCCCCTCGATCCGGCTCGCCGTTTCGCCTCACCCCTTCTTCTTCCTTTTGTTCTGCGATCTATCGCCGAAACCTCTCTTTCGCCCTAATGCGAGTGCCCCTTTCTCCATTTTTATTCGCCGGGACTAGCTCGTCTCATCTCCCAACAAGCTCCCGAGTGCCAAGCGGCACTCCGTCAGTTTTTCCCTCTGGAAGAAAGGGTGGCTCAACCCATGAGATATCGACGCCTGTTGTGGCGCCATGCGACGTTGTGACACACTCGGATGACATTCGTGGTTTAATCGAAAGCAGAGAACATAAAAATATTCTGTGCCACGGTATTACATTTGTCGGAAATTCTTCATCAACCGCGGAGATCAGAATTAAGGGAATGACGAACACGCTGGAAACTTTCGACGCGGCACCTCGTTACGTCGGTAATAACAATTTTGGAGTTTTGCGCTGCGAGTTATTACCGACGGATGGCGCCCCCTAAACGCGAATTCGGCCGCGAAGTTTTGACTTTTCGGGCGAAGAATCGTGGCAGGACAATTGCCGAGACCTAACCGTGGGCGCGAGTGTGTTTATGTACGTGTTGATTTGTTGCGAGCGCAGCGAATCAACACGTGGAGAAAAGACGCGCGTAGTTTCGTCCCATCAAAAACACACACGTACATGAACGCGTGTCAACCGATACTCACATACATATAAGTGGTATATACTTTCCGGGAAAACTATACGAGATATCAATATGAATCCAACGCTATTATTTAAGTTAGGTAAAAACCTTTTCCAATCGCACCCATTGAATTTCTATAGCATACAAGAAGCTCACCCCACGACCTTTTGAAATTTCGTGATTTTTGAGATTCCGGAAAAGTGGCCGGGGTAGACGAACATTTTTTTTCTGTTTTAAAAGTATTAAAAGGGTTTATTTAATCGAACATTTTCAGCTGATTACGAATATCAACAAATTTTCGTCGAAAACACTGCACACGACAAAAAAAATCGTGATTTTGGAAGTTTTTTACAATTTTTTCACGGAAATTTTGGGTTCTGGGGAAAAATAATGGTAGATTCGTACTCAGGGGACAAAGTTACATCGAAATGGACCAATAAAAAAAATTTTAAAAATCAAAATTTTTTTTCGATTTTTGGGCAAAATACGTTTTTTCACTTAATCATCGATAACTTTTTTTTCTTTAGAGTTTGGGACTCCACTTTGCACTCAATCTCTTCGTTATGGTTTTCTCTTCAAATTGCTTTTTTAATCATTAACATCCGATAGTTTTTCGATTTTTGGCAGAATTTTAAAGTCGGACCATCGATTTTTGCAAATTTTTCCATACATACCCCTTTGCGTTTTTTTTAGCCATTTTTCAAGTGG
>JAPYZI010001334.1:0-44330 GCA_030523105.1 Ophioninae sp. A BG-2022a
TACCCCTTTGCGTTTTTTTTAGCGATTTTTCAAGTGGACTTTCCGGGAAAACTATTAGAGATATCGATACGAATCCAACGCCATTATTTAAGTCAGGCATAAACCTTTTCCAGACTCTCCAAATGAAACCCCATAGCACAGAAGGCGCTCGCACTACGACCTTTTGAAATATCGTAATTTTTGAGATTCTGGCAAAATGGGCCTGGGAGGTCGAAAAATTTTTTTTTTTCGTTTTTTAAGTATTAAAAGGGTGTATTTGATCGGAAATTTTCCGCTGATTACGAATATGCCCGAGTTTTTGCCGAAAGTACAAAATTAGACTTGGAAAATGCAAAAAAAACGTTTCCAAAATATTTTTTTGACATTTTTCCTTGGAAATGGAGAGTTCAAAGCGAATGAAATGGTGGATTTGTTGAAATATTAATAATAATTCAGGGGTTGATCGGGGAATTATACATGCTTGTATCAAGCAACTCAGAATTTCACCCCCAAACCCCCGTTTCCTGGATGACATTTCGTCGTGGATCACCCTGTGTATTAAAATACCGATAAGAGGAAGCAGGACACGACAATGCCACAAAGCGTAAAATCTACAGGAGTAAGCAGGATGCCATCATTCTCCCAACGAGAGAAAGCGAGAGCGAGAATGAAAACCGCCGTCAGCGTCGCTACTTGAGAACTACCAATGGGGGCAGCCCCCAGCAGAATCGGCACGCATAATCCTTAAGAACTGTCGTTCTATGCACATCTGACTTCGTTGGTATGGACTTGCGAGCCGAATACAAGCCCAAACAAACCGAAAAATACCCAAATGGACATAAACAAACCCAAACTGACCCAAACCAAACCAAACAAACTCAACATCGCGCTGAATAAAAATAAATGTTCATGTACAAACAGGTACGTACACCGGCATAACGTTACTTTGTATCATTTTTTATAATCTTAAAAGAAATGATGAAAAAAAAAAATTAGCCTGATTCCAACAAGAGCCCTACTTCCGAATATTTAACAAAATCGTAATTTTTTTCATCCAGGCTTATAAACGATACGTCGCGACTGAAAATGTCGCTCTTCCATCGCTGGATAGAAAACAGTTGCTTGCGCGAAGTAAAATCTGTACTACGTGACTTACGAGATAGCTGACATTTGTTATGCACAATTTTTCAAAGTTAACGCAATTTTAAATTAAATAGAATTATCAAGTTTTAAATATGTCAATTCTACAGGGCTCAAACTTTGTCCTTATCCTAAAGAAACCTCGATCGTTGAGAAACCTTGTAAGAAATATGCATCGGAAAAAATGTGAGGTTATGTCGAACTTGTCCTCGAGGCGTCAGACTACTGTGAAAATTTGGAAAAATCGTTCGTCGCTTTAGGTAATTATCATAAAAAAGAAAGGTCCAGTGTGTAGAGGAGGGATCGTAAATTGAAGGTAAACTTGTTATCACGATAAAAAAAAACAACTACTGGTGAAACTTTAAACGAGTTTTTGGAGAAAATACATTTTTTAAAACGAGACACGATTTCTCAATAGTTAATAAACGCATTCACTTGGAATTTACTATGGTTATTTAATGTAACAGTAATTTTGTTTTTAGCTAATAATTTTATTTTATTTTTCATTGGCGTAATTTTTTTGAAAAAAAAAAAAAAAAAAAGAAGAAGATATATTCTCAAATTATTTTCCGATAATTGAAACACGATAACAAAAGCTCTTTCGTGCCTAAGCGGACATTATTTATACTAGCGTAAAACTTTTTTGTTTCATCAAAAACCCTCACGATATTGTTAATAATGTTTTAAGTTGTCAACATTTTTTACGAAATACGGTACCCAATGTCGAAAAATGGTCCCCGATTTTATCGTCGCTGATAAATAGTTTAATTTTGTTATAAATAATGATATTATTGATACGGAACAAGGTTCCCATCGATTTTGAATTCGGTCTGTTGGGTCAGTATGGTACCGAAACAAACCCAAACAAAATAATGTTTGTTTACATTTCGCGCTGCCGCGATGCCGCAAAAGTGAATGTATTCTCCTTTCATGCAAACGGTATTCGAAAATTTACAAAATATACAAAATTGGCAACATTGTCATAAAAAATTCAAAATTGATAGAAACTTTTTTCCACATCAATAATATCGTTGTCTATAACGAAATAAAGCTATTAATCGGCAAAAAAAATCGGGGTCCATTTTACGAAAAAGCCGCTAAAGATCAGAATGACGAATAACCCTTTGATGATCGCAGTAACGTCGACAACTTGGCAGGCCGCGAAGAAAACTTGTCAAAGCCATGCAACATCCACGTGACCTAATCCTCGCGTCCTCGTGGTACGCCTTGATTTTCCCTGCGCTTACGCAACGTATACCGCAATGTGTGCCACGCGAGTGTGAAAAGAGAAATTCTTCATTTTTTCTTGTTCATTGATTCGGAAAATAAAACGGCAGTTTTAAGAAGGCTAGAGTCGTCCAACAATCGTTGGTGTCTCGCTCGTGCGCGCGAGCGTAAAAAATCAAAGCACGCCGGATGGTAAAGAAGGGTATAAACGTTATAGGCGTAGACGAAGCGTAGCCAGTCGAGAAGCGCGCGCAACGTGTCTTATCCGTGCCTCGCGTGTGTGCGTCCTTGAAAAAAAAATAAGAAAAAAGAAAGACTTGTCGCTAAGGTTCATCCGCGTGCGAGAGCCGCGCGCGGATTAACCGCGTGACAGAAACGGTTTGCCCCAAGAACCTTTTCTCGTGTATCAACAATTAGCTCAAACGCACGGGGAGACGCACGAGATAATTGTACCAAAGAGGAAGGGTTGATGAGGTGAGGAGAGGGGGAAGGGGGGTTTGGAAAAATTGATATTTACGTTCAAAGTCCAGTAACGTCGAAAATTCACAAAATGTCCACCGTTGTCGGAAATACGCGTCTCCCGTACGATGTTTCCACGAATTAGGTTAAGATAACAATAATACATCGTAATACATCGTAACGATAATTTACCTTAGCTACAGTAACGTCGAAACCGCTAGGGGAAAAAAGTCCGATTGCCAGCAGCTGGTCTGTCCGCGAAAAAATTTCGTATCGATATCACGCGAATATATAAAAAAAACGACAACACGACGGTTGAACGTTCCGACGACCTGATCGTAATCTCTTTACTCCTCGGTATTTTCAACTCCGCGGCAAACAATGTAACACCTTTTTCGTATGGATATTGTACTTTTGTGTTGATAGAAAAGTAGGTACGCGTTCTTCTAATGTTTGTAACAACATACAGTACGAAATATGGTGGATGGGTATAACCTCCGCGTCTACTTCCTCTACCTAGTACTTTTACAACTGACGACACTGAGGTTTATCACTCGAGCATACGAAGTATACGTATAACGTTTGCGCGTGTGTGCCGTAGCAATACGCACGTCGGTAGAGATAACCGCGAGAGCGAGAGAGAAAAAGTGAGAAGGGCGACTTTAGAGCAAGTCGAGAGAAGCAAAAAAACGAATCGGGAAGGGGAGACTTTTCAACGTGGAAAGGGAGTTTATCGATTCACAGTTAACGATTCCATAACTGAGGCTTGCGAGGATCGTAAACATTCTGAGAATCTTCTCAATTTCGTCCGCGCATGCGCCGGGACGAAGACGGCGCGCATGAACAAAATGCGGGGAATTCAAACTTACCAGGTGTAGAGTAACGGGTGACACGACGTACTACTCCTGTGCATTAAAACGAATCGCATTTCTCTCGCATTTTTTTAATCCTTTCTCTCACCTGCATGTGGCGCCAGTTGTACTGCGAGAATATTTTTGCGGAGGCGCGAGACGCGCATTTACATTATTTTTAATGATGTGCACTATAGTATATTTTACGATACAATTTTTCGTGTTCAAAATTGCTTCATTTTTCAATATTCGTTCAGTTTTCCAAGTAAATATATTTAAGTAAATAATCACGGAGGTGTGTAAAATAGAACTATTCATCATTGAATAATACATTTTTGCAAATAATCTTAGCGTAGAAGTTTTTAAAGATGCTTGGATCCTTATTTTAATAGTATGTTATGATAGATGGATAATTTTTTAAAATGTATTGACGCATTTGCATCCAAGCGCGAAATAATCTGCGACTTTCAACTGAACAATCCACGCTTGGATGCAAATGGGTTAATAGTATTTTGAAATATTTATTGACTACCGAATAGTTCTATTTCAAACATATATCCATGGTTAATTGTTGGTACAATCATTAATCTTCTAATTCTGATCCGACAATCACACACGTATGTATTGACGATGTTTCACGAGTATTGCTAAATTACGCGTATACAGCTATATATATAGGCGTGCAAGTAAGCTTCTCATAACACAAGTAGCTCTCCAAGTGGCAAAGTCCGACATCAAAAACTGCTGACATTTTGCACAACGAAAATACCAAATTGTGACTTTGATTCTCGAGCCGTGAAGGACCAGGTGCTTTGAAAGCAACATTTCCGCTCCCCATCGAGCAGAAAGTCTGCTGGATTCAAGGTCACGGTCAAAGTCTGACTTGACACGTCAGTTTGACTTTCTATAAGAAGCAAAGTCAAGAACGACGAGTACTCATCAAATTGAAGTCACACGAGAAATTCGCGACGACGGCAGCGCCGTCGTCGCGCGTCTTTATCGTAAAGTTCGCGACCAGCGAACATAGCGTTAACCTTTCTTTCGCGATTACAACCCGTCGTGTTATCCCTGCTAGCTTCGCGTGTAATTTAGAGTCACCCGAGGTTCCTCCTACCTCCTCCTCGGTGAGCTCCGGCCGTCCAGTGCGCGCTTCCCTCGTTCTCCCTCCGGCAAGCAACTGAGTGGCCGGCGGCGGGCGGTGAGGGGGGTGTACCGCGCACGGCGCCCAACAGCGGCGCGTATCGTACTCACGCTACTCTCCTCATCCTCGTGTGTGTCGTCACAGGATCGCGGGCGAGGAAAAAATCGACTATACACACAAACACACGTTGGTTTAGTGTTAGTACGTGACAGTAGTGCAATGGCGAAGAAAACATACGATCTCCTGTTCAAGCTATTGCTAATCGGCGACTCCGGGGTTGGAAAAACCTGTATATTGTTTAGATTTTCGGACGACGCTTTCTCATCGACCTTCATTTCAACGATAGGTGAGCGACGTATCCTTCGTACGGCTGCATAGACGTTTACCAAATCCGAACGAACAAAAAGCCTAAAAAAGCGATATTTCGCCGTATCCAATTTAGTCCCGCGCGTCACCCTCCATATCCCTCCCCGTCTACCCCGGCCCTCCTCCTCCTACGAACAATCGCATCGATAAACTCCTGTACCGCGAATATCTTTTTTTTGTTTTGTTGTTTGTTTGCATTTAATGCACTTCGGCTTGCGTAATGGTCGAAGAATGAAATTCTGTTTCAGGAATCGACTTCAAAATCAAGACAGTAGAACTGAGGGGTAAAAAGATCAAGTTACAGATATGGTGAGCCAAAGGGGTTGCTATATATGGACTGTACTGGTTGCTACTAGGTAAATGAAAATTTAAAAATGTTTCTGTCTTCCAGGGATACCGCGGGCCAAGAGCGTTTCCACACAATCACCACTTCCTATTACAGAGGCGCGATGGGAATAATGCTCGTTTACGATATCACTAATGAAAAAACTTTTGAGAATATCGTCAAATGGCTGAGAAACATCGACGAGGTGAGTATTCGTCCTATCGGCGAGATCGCCCGTACCGCATACTCGACCTAACGATCCCTGCTTGTAGCACGCCAACGAGGATGTGGAAAAAATGATCCTGGGTAATAAAAGTGATATGGAAGAGAGACGAGTAGTGAGCACTGAGAAGGGTGAAGCGGTGAGTAGGAAAGAGCTCTAGATAACGTATCGTCGGATTTCCTTCAATCTATCTATTTGCAGATAGCGAGAGAGCACGGAATTAGATTTATGGAAACATCGGCCAAGGCGAATATCAATATCGACAGAGCTTTCAGCGAATTGGCAGAGGCGATATTAGACAAAACTCACGGTAAAGAGCCGCAGGACGCGCCGGATCGAGTTACCGTTGACCGCAGAGTCGAGAGAAGTTCGAACCTGTGCTGTTGAACGAGTCATCACGCTAACGCTTATTTATTTTCAATGAAGCGCATAATAAACCATATTTAAACTCACGTGCCAGTTGGATTAGATTACTAGGGCTTAAGGGCGTCATCGCGTCATCTTCTGTTGCTGAATTTTTGCGCATCGATGTAAGAAATAAGGGGGAAACAATACGATGCTCCATCGCTCACTCACTCTCTCTCTCTCTCTCTCTCTCTCTCTCTCTCTTCCTCCGCGAATCACTGCCCTGCACATTGTCGCGCGCACACGCAAGACACATTTGTAAACGCTAATTTGCACTGGCCTTCTTTTTCGAGAATAATTCGTAATCACATCTAGTCCCGGAGAGCTTGGTTTTTTCGAACGTAACTTTTATATATACAACGATTCGGGTATAACAATCGTGTGTGCGAGAGAGAGAGAGAGAGAGAGAGAGGAGAAAGTGAGACCCGGAGAGGAAACGAAGCAATTGTGTAATAGCTCAAGTCGATTGTTCTTCAATACGAGAGCTTCTCTGTCCTACCAGCTGTAAGAATAATAATTTACCATCGAATAATATAAATGTACACGAATTTTTTTCGTCACGTAAACGAGCGTTGCGTATATTTGTTTTTCTTCACTTTTATCCCTCCAATATCTGTCATACATTAGTATCCAAACAAGATCACAAACCGTCGATTCGTAAGAATGCAAGCGCGTACGCGACCGGATACGCCTCTGGAGTTTCTCCAGTTAATTATAATTGAAACGTGTATTATATGCGGGATAAGCGAATTTATACTTGTTATATAATCGGATAATTCGTAGATTTTTTTCATTTAGTCGGAACAAGTGACAGGATTTTACCAACGGGTATTATTAAAATCTACGAGACTAACAAGTATGAAAGAACATTTAAATAGCGCACGCGCGACGGAATATGAACGGTAAAAAAAAAAGAAGAAAAGTTCATCATAAGTGGGTACGTTGTCGCGGATTACCGCTCATAAACAAAAAAGCGTTGATCCTTCTCATTTTTTTATCCATCACACATTCGAGCATATACGCAATAGTTATTGGAATGAAAAAGAAACTATCGCTTTCCTTTTTCTTCCCTCATAGAAAACAAAGAACGAGAAAATAATGAAAACTAGGAGGACTAGTTTAGGGAAACAGCGAGTTTCCTTCGTGAAGTCAGTGGAAATACTTTTTTGCTCATCCCCGTTCTTTTTCCGCGCATGTTGTATTAGTTTTTTTTTTTCTTTTTACATCGAACGCCTAGAGCTCTTTTTTTCTTGATTTATCGCAGCAGCGAAGCAAAAACTTGCTCGAATTTCCGCGAGTTAAGAATTAAGCGGCACGCGGCGAGCGCGAGAGAATTTTTAGTCCCGTGACGCGCCTATTATCGTCAATACGTAGAGGAATATATTGACAACGTCGAGATAGAGATTAAGAGCGGCGAAAATGTACTCCTCCGGGGATATTGAGTACTTGTGCTTTCCGCCGACCATCATCTGCGTGTCATATATCAAGTACATCGAAAACACGAACGCCCCGAGAGAAGCGTATATCAGAGTCATCGTTTTGCCGTGTATGAAGATCGCGAGGATCCCGAAGAGCAGGAGAATCAGGAGAGCGACGAAGAGGACGGTGTGCATTCCAGTGAAGTCCCATTTCGTTTGGAAAGCAAAGATGGTCAGCCCAAGGCAAACCGTCGCTGTTATGCCCACCGCGAGAAGGACCTGGAAATGAAATTCTCAGTGAAAATCGATTCAAAGATAATTATTGAATTGAAATTCCAAAATAACTGGAACCGGTTCAGTGCCGGATTAAGCCAAGATCTTGCGTCCACTTTTATCATAAAACTCTGCGTTTGAATTAGGCAGCACTATAAGGCAAGAGCTTGACACACTATTCTCGTTTTAATTTAGGAGAATTTGGAGACATTACTCAAATCAAATCAAAACACCACTCTAGAGTTTGTAAAAAATCTTTTTTCAATGCTTAAACAATACTTTAACACTTAAAAAGTATTCTTTCGAAATCTCTATTTTCAATCTTAGCGAAGACAACAAGATCTTAGATCTTATCCTTCAAGAAAGTTGCAAGGATCAGATCAAAATGATGACGGTAGCTTTACAATTATCGTCATTATAGAAATACACAGAGGTTTTTCAAAGCCATGTTCCCTTTATAAATCATCCACTGCTTATTTCCTGCTGTTCCCTTCATAAATCATCCACTGCTTATTTTTGTTTAGGGAAAGATTTATGTTTTTTGCATACATTTTTACAAAATTGTTTTCGATATTCCATTCCTAACCCTCAAAAGTAATAAAAAATTTAATTACTTACAAAGACGATCAGCACAGTTTTGTAGAGCGGAAAGAGCTCTATCGAATAAATATTAATACTTTGTCAAACAGCATAAACATCGTAAACAGCATAAACTAATATTTCAAAAGTAATTAAAGTTTTCCATGGATTTCCTAATGCGGACCTTCTAATTGCACCCAATATTGATGTTTCAAAGTACAAAAGTGTATTTTCAACGCATCTCAAGGCCGACCGTTGTGTTTCCTCGATGTTTCGAGTGCTCACTAACCTCCTCGGATTTGTAGGCTGAAGCTGCCGTGGCCAGTAGGAAGCCTTCGGCAGCGGTGAAAATGAATAGGAACACAAAGTTCATGGGCGCCTTGCGTCGCACGCTTGTACAGCAAGCCATGCAGACGAGAAGAACAATCACGATTCCAAGGCATATCCAGACCATCTCGGTGTGTCGAGCTACCCATCTTTGGGTCGGCGCGTGATACAGGAACAGCGCAATCATCGAAAGAGTGATCAGCAGCTGACACATCAGAATCGTGTACACTTTTCTGCAATTTTAATTTCATGTGATCATGTATCGGAGTTTTCGAAGCAGTAACCTCTAAATTTCGAATAGTTTACTTTATTGAGAGTTTCCGATACGGATGTACCGGAATTGTCAATGCGAAATAAAGATAAAACAGGTTTACAGGGTGTCCAAAAAACAAACCAAAAAATCTTGAAAAACATTTTTTCTCATTATACATCTTTGTGAAAAACCAACAATGTATGACGGAGACTACTTTTTAATAATCATTTAAATAACCTTCCGATAATATCTGAATCGTGTCTTCAAAGTTCTTTCTGACAGGATCAAAAATTCATAGAGAATTTCTTCGATTTTTACTATTAGCGGTTTACTATTATTATGTGTACGAAATTTCGCAATAGCGCACCTTATGAATCCATTTCTGATGGTTTTGTCGGAAAATTCAAATCCCTTTATTCCCCCATCTTGCATAGGGTCCTCCATGCTTCCCCCTTGATACGGGGCACCGTACATTGCTGGTTGTTGAGGTTGTCCGTAAGGGACGCCACCAGGTGGTGGAGCCTGTCCGTAGGGTGAAGGATAACCGCCCGGTGGTGGATATCCGGATCCTGGTGGTGGATAACCAGATCCTGGTGGTGGACCTTGGCCGTAAGCGCCGTTATCCGGTAAAATGAAACCAGGTCCTGTACAACGAGTGGACAAACCAATCAATGAGTCGTGCCGATGAAGAAAACCCCTTACGGCAAATGTCCAACTCTGCACGGAAGCTTAGATTCCAATTATTCCCCATAGCATCAACTTTAATAAACTGTGATTTTATAGAAGCTTCGATTGCAGAAAATATAGCTAAATTTCCAAGCGACGCAACCATGTTGCACATTTTCCGTCACAGAGGCATCATTTTTTCCAAGGTTAGAGAGAATAAGCAAGACAACCTGGTGGACCTTGATTGTATCCGGCACCTGGACCGTTCTGCCAAGTCGTCATTTTCCTCTTTCACTTCTGACTGAAAATCCCAATGATGTATATAGCCGAATGATAAAAAAAATAATAATCTTGGGTTAATAAGATGACGTATCCAGTGATTCACGGATATTTTGAAACAGCTCGCATTGCGTATGTATCCTTATCAGGTGTTATCACAAAGCAAACGACACGTATGACTGATTCGTCGCGTCAATGTAGAGAACTTCCATACCGATCGGCTTTAAATATATATTTTTATGCTTCCAGTCATGAACGAATGAGAAAAAAGATGATGTTAAGACATTGTATGATAATCAATAAGAAAACGCCGTTGAAAGCTTTATCTGATGTGACAAATAAAATAATAATTGGCGGAAACAATTTTGACGGCAAGAATCAAAGTACGATACAGGAATCGTAGATTGAAGATAAACTTGTGATTACAATTATGTGATACAATTATTGGTGTTGCTGTTGTCGCGTTTTTCTCAGAAGTATTTTTTTCAATACCATATACAACAATTTTTTAAATTTAATATAGGTATTTATTTGAAATTTCATTCAAACGCTGATGTTCTTGATAACAGAAACAAGATAAACAAAAGCTTGGTCCAGTCTTGGTCAAAACTATCTATTTTATGATAAAACTCTGTTGTCCTTTTAGATCACACGGATAAGCGAATCAACTACATCGTTGAATTACTCCTAGTTGTAGCACCTTTATCAAATTGTTTATAATTCTATATAATTATAATTCTATATAATTAATGGTTTTTTATGAAATTTGGAACACAATTTTGTTAATCTACAAATAAATGCCCAATCGATTTTCCAATTATATTGCCTCGAAATAAATTTCGTAAAAAAACCCCGATTTTCGGCCTGACTGTAGTCTAACTCTTTACGGCCCTTCCAAAGGTGCTACGCAAGATCGCGTAATTTTGCTAATCGGTTTGTTGTGCACTGACACCACGATTCCTGGTATCTTTGACGAATGTCAGCAAGAAAAGAACGGTCGACACGTTTTCGAAATTAACAGTTCGCTCGTCACCAACTTTTTGCGAGAAACGTAAAGGACAGCGGAAAAAACAACGCACGAATAAGCAACGATACAATTACGTCATAATGGCCGAATGCGACAGCGAATAATAATGAAAGATACCAATTAGCGTGTTGAAAAACCGGACAGAGAAATTTTTGTTGGCGTTGTAATAATTCGAGCCGACCAGTATATGTATATAATATATATATATATATATATATATACGTAGTGAAAAATGTACGCGTGATTATTTAGAGTCGAAGCGTCAAATGTCGATGCGTCACCGCGCCCCGGCCAGCTCTTTCTGGAAGCGTATAATCGATCGAACCCTGCACCGCACGTAAATATCCTTCGTTTGCTTACGTTGAGCGGTCGATGCTTGACCTACTCTCCACGCTTTTTTATTATCCCTGCCTTGTATCCGTGTAAATGAGTGAAACGCCAAACGCACACGTTGGATCAACTTTTCTCTTCACACACTGGAAACTTCTGGTCGCGAAGTATCGAAGCTGTTAATACTGTTAACGAAGATTCTTTAGAAAACGTTTTAGCCCACCGCTCTTTCGACCGAATCGCGTCGTAGTCGTCGAACATACGAAGCTCGATGGTACGATACGACACTGTTTTATGTAACGGATCGCGGCGCTTGCGATCCTCGCCGCTAGACGGCAGAGCGTCAGTTAGCGGTTCGCTTTGAATCGGGAACGTTCGAGTATAGTGGTGAATTTGTTTTCTTTCGTTTCTGGAAAGGTTTGCTCGATTTTCGGGATAATCCCTTTCGGTATTTGGGAATAAAACTGTTTTATAGTACAGTACGAAGCTAAGGCAAATAAATCAATTGGGTAGTGGAATAAATTGGGTACTAAACGTAATTTGGACAGAATTGTCTTTCTAACCCTCAACAAGCATGAGAAATAATAATTATAAGTATAACAATCGCTCGATAACTAATAACCCGATTGAATAATGCTTCGAACGAAAGTTCTTTGAAACAATGCCGCGAAACTGTTTGCGAAATCTACTTCAACGCACACGGTATTCGAAAATTTCCCAAATTGTAAAACACGATTATAAAAAATTCAAAATTGATAGGAATCTTCTTCCACATCAATAATATCGTTTTCTATAAAAATACAAAGCTATTTATCAGCAAAAAAATATCGGGATCTATATTTCGAACAAGCCGCTGAAGTACGAAATAACCTTAATATTTTTAAAACGATTTGATCTGGTGCGCCCGACAGGACGGTGTTGATTAGCGGTACTACACGCGCGTGTCGCTCACCGACGTACTGCGGTCTCATCGAGCGGACTATATTGGCCGATTGGCCCGTCTTTAAAAATAAATAGTAATTCAGGGATTCGTTTGAGCCCCTTATATGCTTATACGAATCGTCTCGAGAATTTCACCATCGAACCATTATTTTCAGAAGTAAAATTAATTACGGGACACCCTGTATAATGCATGTGAATTTTTATATTTTCGGAATTATCGGAAATATAAATAATTCGGAATAATAATGATCGTGAATTTTTATATTTTATCTCCGTCCATTTGCGACGTAAGATTGCAAAAGATTTTCCAGAGATAATCCAACATTTGCAATATTTGCTATATCATGTCACTTGAAATTACAGATGACTTTGCGTTCGATGTTGCAGATTGGTTTTTTTTTTTAAACTTCCCGCAGTGTAATTTTTCTTCCGTTGAGCAATTAGAGAATCGACTGGTGTGGTTGTCAATAATCCATTCCATCGTAATGTTTATTTCTGGACGTCCTACCAGCGTTTGCAGCAATGAAACGTCGTTGAGATTATTGATTGAGATGATGTACTTACATGCATTTACTTATGCACGTGTGATGTAATATTTACACAGATGTACTTTTGCGCAAATGTTGCCTGGTTATAATTTGTTTCAACGATCGTCACTGTGCAAGCTTGTTTTCGATCATCGGGTGTCTATCCGCAAAACCTTTTACTATGGTTATAAATTCGATAAGTGTTTGTTGCTTTTGTATACATTTTTTTGGCGATGCTGCATCAATCTCAAAGCAGTTATGGGCAATCAAAATGATATTAGGAGCTACCGTGTACTGAAACGCGAATCCGTAATTACGGCGCTTCAAAAAACGGTTGTTACTTGTACTGAATCAAGAATTAGTTCGCCATCTTGAATATCCACTTCCCACACGAATCATAATAATATCAACAACGCGAAGAATAATAATAACAACAACAAGAACAATGATAATAACAAAAAGGATGATGATGATGATGATACCTGTAAGTTACGTAATGTGCCATGTATAGAAGTACGAACCCGGATTTCTTTTGTAAATATTACACATCTGTTTGAAAATGATAAAAAATATTTTATTCAAAATAATTTCCATTGCTCGTCTTTATCCAATAAGGCGCGCATCATGTTCATCCAATAAAGCTTGCGAATTCGTTGTCTGTGAACTTATTCGGTGGTTGCCGACACTCTTCGTTTCTCACGTAAAAATCACGACGTGTAAATTTTCTGAGCCACTCGAAATAATGTATTTTACCAAGAGCATGTTCACCGTATGATCGTAGGCACAAAACTCGACATGTTTAAGGTTATAGACAAATATGACGGCGTATGGAACTCGGTTTGTGCGTTAGAAAGATTCGTTAGCTGTTAGAGGGAGATGGTGGCGCTGCGGAAGCGGTGTAAGTGTCTAACTAAGCTTAAGAGCACGTATAAAAAATGATGACTGAATTAGGCTGAAAATCCAATGTTATTCAAATAGGGAACAAAACGAGTTTATAGGCATATCTTCCCATTGAAATACAGCGCTGGAGTTTCGAACACATTTTTATTTTATTTTTATTTCGAACCTATTTGGTGGGCAAACTCATAAATGCCCCAAATCTTACTGTATGTACATCTGTATATATATATAAAATTAAAGCATAATCTTCCGTGATGCTTTCGCGGAACAAACTTAATCAAGCGAATCCGAAACTTCGAATCGTTTTTGTGCTTTCATTTTCAAAGATATATTCAAATGTGCCAAAAGTCAAGTTCCGATATTTTTTTTTGACGAACTCCCGGATTTACGCAAGTTTTCTGCCTTACCGATTTATTCGAAATAATTATTGTGATTATTACTGATACCGAAGCGACATCCATCGGGAAAATGGAGGATCGAACAATATCGATAGTCGCGCGTCGTCCTGTGTGTCGCCGCCCCTTTCTCGCTCCTTCTCCGCGGCACCGTGCCCCTCTTCTCCTTTTTCCTCCATCCCCCATCGCCACAGCAGTAAAGATGGACTCTTGAGGCAATTTTTATTTCGATGTACTCAGAGCAGTAGCCGTTCGAGTGCTCGGTATAAAGAAACGTTCGACTCGCCCAGATATATTTTATTCGCTTTTATGCATGCGACAATCTCGTAAATAATGATCGTGCAGGAGCCAGTCCAGGTAAAAGCAGCTTCAGTGTTTGCTCGTGTGTATTTCGTGATAACGCGACCGAGTGGATATCGCGTTATTCTTAATTTTCCGAGATCAGCACGATCCTCCGATAATCGGGCAATATTGACAATTCGACCGTCCGGTCAATCAATTTCTCCTCATCCATTCGTTTCAGGTCCCCAATTGATGCGCCAAAGAACGCAACGCGAACCTTCCGATTTTTAACGTTATTTTCCCTTCAAATCTCTCAAACCTCATCGAAATAATCACTTTCCACCCTTGTGTACGAATTACGATTTTTTCGCAAGTTCTAAGACTGCGAATTTCCCATCCAGTCTCGTCCAATTTTCAGACTATTTCACCTCGTCCGGAATATCCAACAAGCTCCAAAATATCACTGAGCTCCAAAAAAAACGTGTCCCGATCGCAACCCCGAAGAGCCGATTTCTGGCAGAAATGAACCATTTTTTGTGTTTTAGGCTGCCATATGGCATTGCTTGAACCACTATGCTTATCCGGATGCTATTTTCCTGGCTGAGAGACTCTTTGCTGAAGGTAAGCTATCGACAAAAGTTTTAGTACTTTGGTAGTGGTTTGTTGATTCCGTTTACATCGTACAGCTACAGTAGGCGTGTTGATATTTCCTGAGGCAAATCGTACTCAATGATGTATTGCACGATTTTTATTAGTCTCATGCACATTTAACTCTATTTCTTCCCAGCTTAAACATTTGTACAGCCTTTGGTTGTATGAACCGATAATGGAAAGTTCATTAGAGTTTCGAAAGTCAGTGTCCCAAATGCCAAATTTGCACCTTTTCTCGTATTTAATTGCTTATTTTTTGCAAAGTTACAATGTATAAAAAATGCATGACGAACTGGTTTTCACCAATTTTCTCTCGCATCAAATCAAAACAAGTTTGTTCGTAAATGCCGTGATTAAATTTATTACGAAACCTACACTGCTAGCTTACTTCGGCACTGATCGCAGCGATTTTACTATTTTTATCATTCTTTCGAAATGGGTCGAGCTCCAAAAAATATTGTCATATATTGTTCTTCCAGTGGATTCGGAGGATACACTGTTCCTTTTGGCGACGTGCTACTATCGGTCCGGGAGAGTGAGACAAGCCCATGCGCTACTGTCCAAAAAAGCAGCAAGCTCGTCGCAGTGCAGATTTCTATTGGCGAAATGTTGCTACGACTTGGAAAAGTAATTAATTCTTCCGCATCTTAACGAACGCACGTCGTTAATGAAAAAAAAAAAGTGCGAAAACAAACAAAAAAACGAATTGTCTCAGGTACGCGGAAGCGGAAGCCGCGATAACGGGCGGATACTACAAGCAGCTGAAGAATTTAGAAGACATAGTCGTCCAGTTCGGTGATCAGGCGTGTTTCTCGCTGCAGATAATAGCCAAGGTTTATTACAAAATGATGCGAACGTCGAGAGCTAACGAGGCTCACAAACTCGCCCTCAAGATCAATCCCTTCCTGTGGCATTCCTTCGAAGAGCTTTGCAACGCCGGAGAAAAGGTTGATCCGGCCAAGGTATTTCAGCTCGAGAAACTTGAAAACTTCTCCATGTGTCACGGCACAACGCCCATCCTGAACTACGTGACGGAACCAGATCTCATCGTTACGAGCAACGCCAACAACAATACGCCAACGACGAACAGCAACGTGTAATTATATTGATTTAACGCTCACTACATTTAACTCCTTCGATGCCTTTGGGCGATCGAAAAAAACCTCATCCGTCTTTTTTAAAATCTTAATGAAGATATCAAAACAAGGCTTAAGGGGTTTATTTCCTAACGAAGTACACGCGAATGTAACGAAATATTGTTTTCGTTCTAAATTTCACATACATTTGAAATTTGTATTATCGATTGAAATTACGGCCTTTTTTTCTTCGCAAAAACCATAATTATTAATCTATCGGAAAAATCGTGCGTACATCACACCCAAAACTAATGTAGATGAAAAAGATGTTCTTGTTCTAGATTTTCATATGGGCCTCCATTAACCCGATCCGTGAAGGGTTTATAAAAAAGACATTCTTTTTCTACCGACCAGTTATTTTTGCAACCGAACAAGTTTTTATTTTGAAGCTAATAAATAAGATTGCTTTATCAATCATTCATGTTGAATGTTTTATCAATATTTTCCAAAAGCTTTTCTTCTGACCATCTAAAGTTCCGTAGTTGCCATCAATTACTATATATATATATATATACACATGGGTTTTTTATCTTCCGGATCGTTATTGCAGTACTCCGGCCTGCCAGACGACAATGTCGAACGGATCACCGGGTGTAAGGCTATACTCTACGACGTTGGAAGAGAGCCCCCAATCTGCACAGCAACCCTCCGCTGGGCCTCCCTCCCACTACAACAGCTCGGCGATATCCCCGAGAGGAAAACCACCGCGCTATCGAAGCATGTTCAGTAATTCTATGAGCCCCCTTACACCTAGCTTCGGTATACTTCCATTGGACTCGAACAGTCCTGAACCGGCGATACTACCATCCCACGTTTCCATCAACGAAGGTAGCGATCTCAAGAGCCTCGCCAAGCGAGTCTGCAGCCTCAGGGCGCACGTCGGGGTGAGCGTGAATCTTGTAACTCAACGCGTCCTTGCTTCCTTTTATTCGTACTGAAATACGCCTGGTCGATTGAAGTCGAATTATCGATTCTGGGAAACGCTATTTCTATCCGATTCCTATTTCGAACCGAGATTTTTTGGTCCATTTTTTCTCTTTCAAATTTTCGGACAAATTTTCAAACTTTCTGGAACGATAACAAAAAATGGAGTCGAATAATGCTACGATCCGTAGTGGAAAACTCGTCCGAAAATATTGCGTTATAATTTGAGTTGAATTAGTCGCTTTGTTTTCCGAATATTTTGAGGACCGTCCTTCAAAAGTATGATTAGAAATAATCGCGTTTTGGAAAAGAAATGACAGGATTGATGATTCGTTAGAGCAAATCGTTAATAATTTTTACATTTTTTTCGAATATCAGAAATGCACAATATTCTTAAGACTTGAAAACCGTAAGGCGAATTAAAAAAGCTTTACTCGCACTTCTTGCACCCTTGGATAGTTATCGATTTTATTTTAAATAATTAAGGCTACAAATTTGCCCATTGACGGTCACCAAATGTCAGAATTCCATATAGAACACCATTCCAATTCGGACTCCAAAAGCCGAGTACTTTTTCACGACTATTATTGTGTCTCTGTTTCTTCTTCCCCTCGTTGATCCTCGGCGAATCATTGCAGCAGCTGATGTCAAGGAAGGAAACGCCGCTTCAACAGGGCAAGCCGGTATTCTCACAATCGGGCAACACGAGTAACACTGCCAATATCGTAACCGTAACGCCAACAACGCCAACACCAACGGCTCCGACACTTCAGGGACCCAACGTGAGACGTTCCTCAAGGCTCTTCAGTCACAGCTATTCGGTGAAGGTACGTCCATCTTATGTTTTCTTTCATTCAGCCGCTTCTTCATCCTCCCTCGTCGAGCTAACGAAAAATTTTCGTCTCATCCAGGAAAACAACAAATCGCCGAATCGAAACAAATTCGTGACGCCAAAGTCACCTTCCCGCAAGACCAAAGCTCGTCTGTCAAAGACAAATTTGAATAAGGCCAACTTCAACGAATTGAACGAGAGAAATAGAAGCGAGAAAGAAAAGAGCGAGACGATAACGTCGGAGAAGATGGTGGCAGCGACCAACGCTCTCAATCACAGTAACGCTTCCCACTGTGCACTTATACTCCAGAAACAATGCGCGGGTGAGCTTAGGTTTGACTCTGAAAGCTTTTGTCACGTCAAACTGAAAATTACGAAGATATTTTTATTTTGAACGCTTTGTTCAAAGTATTGACATTTTTTAATTCTTGCATCTAAAGGAAACGGTATCTCCATAAAAAATCTGTACTGATAGTATAACCATTCGACAGAGGGCCTGATGTCGTTGCTGCGTGAGCTGGGTTTGGCTTATCAGAACTTAAGCCAATTCAATTGTTCGCAAGCGGTGGATATACTGAACATACTGCCGGCTCGTCATTACAACACCGGTTGGGTGCTCTCGATGTTAGCACGCGCACACTTCGAGATGAACGACTACAAAACATCGGCGAGCTATTTTAGCCAGGTTCGACAGCTGGAACCCCAGCGTACCGAACTCATGGAAATTTATAGTACCGTATTGTGGCATCTTCACGCGGAGGTACAATTGTCGACTCTCGCTCAGGAGCTCGTCTCCGAGGATCGCGATACTCCGGCCGCTTGGTGCGCAACAGGAAATCTATTTTCCGCCCAAACCGAGCACGAAACGGCGATCAAGTTCTTTCAACGTGCTATACAGGTGGATCCAAATTTTCCATACGCCTACACGCTACTCGGTCACGAGTACGTGCTTACCGAGGAATTGGACAAGGCGATAACCGCCTTCAGAAACGCGATAAGATTAGACCCGCGACATTACAACGCGTGGTTCGGCCTTGGCACGATATTCTCAAAGCAGGAACAATACAGCCTCGCCGAGTTGCACTTCAAACGAGCGTTGCAAATAAATCCCCTAAACTCGGCGATTATGTGTCACATTGGGGTCGTCCAGCATGCACTGAAAAAGACAGATCAGGCACTCAGGACTCTCAATGCCGCGATCGCCAATGCCTCCGACAACACTCTGTGCAAGTTTCATCGTGCCAGCATCAACTTCTCCATCGGAAGACACACCGAGGCGCTACGTGAATTCGAAGAATTGAAAAATATTGCTCCCAAAGAGTCTCTAGTCTATTACTCGATAGGAAAGGTATTTTTTTTTCACCTCTATAAACGTTCTGCGTTTTCTCCAATTCACAAATTGATTGCGAACTACCCGGCAATTAAAAACATCGAACCCTTTGAATTATAGTATTAGCTGTAGAAATAAAATTAATGCCACGCTTGAGCCCTCCGAAGTTTCGAGCGCTCGATAATCAATTTGGGCCGGCTCATTTACATTTCAAATTTTGTCTACTTTGAATACTGAATAATTCAACAGTTAATTAGTATTTGTCGATTCCACTCGGAGCTTTTTAAAGCTGACCGTTGCAGGCTTCGAAAACAGTTCACTCGACATTGTCGTTACAAATGTTATGAGAGAATTTACTTTTTTGGCCATTACATTCATCCTTCAGCATTAGATTCATTGATTCTTTTCGAGGTTAAGGTCACGACGAACACGCCTCCGTCCACTTCGAAATTTTGAAACCCCTATTCTTTCAAACGGCTGAACCAATTGGTACGGAATTTGTTGTGTCCATTCAGGACGATGGCACCGAAGGCCTCCTGCTCGCCATTTTGGATAAAAACTTATCATTCTTGAGAAATCGCGTTTTTAAACGCTTCGACAATCTCTCTCGCACTCGTGTGTCCCGTGGTAATGTTCGTCATGTTCCTTAACAACATCTTGATAAATAGGAAAAATGGACTTTCGATTACAACAGATAAAAGTAATCGATTACAACGAAATTTTCACAACGCTGAAAAACTTTAATCTCGAAATTTCGGAATCGACGAAATTTGTTAACTCCGTTACAATAATTCGAGCAAAGATTAATCGCGTTCCTTGAATTTCAGGTCCACAAGAAGCTAGGTAATACTCATCTCGCTCTGATGTACTTCAGTTGGGCTACGGATTTGGATCCAAAAGGAGTCAACAGCCAGATCAAAGAGGCCATACTCAGTCCCGGGCAGGGTGATGACGAGACACCCGCACCTCAGTCCGGTAAGATTAGAAAAAAAAGTGCAATCTTACGAAAGATAACGAGAAATTTGGGGTCACGATGTATCCACCGAGTAAGTGGAGATTTACGAGATACAGAAGAAGAATGAAGGACTGGCCTCTTTTACAGCGGACGAGCAGCAAGCTCAAAACAGCTCGACGGAACAGGAGGGCGATGTGAGCGGCGAAGCGAGCGGCGAGAGCAGCGGCCTCGCAAGGAACGTGACTATCGAAGCCCACGCGGACGATAGCGACGACAGCTTATGAACGTTGAGGCTCGATAAATACGAGATATCGGATCTCGTACGACGTCTCGTACTATAGAGGAATATTATTTATATATATATATATAAACGAGGAAGGAAAGGAAAAAAACACGATTAAAAATTGAAGAGAAAGAGAGAGTGAGAGAGGGAGAGCGAGCGCGCGCGAGAGAAAGAGAGCAAGGCATGGAAAAGAGCGGCGACATCATGCATACGCGCAAGATATACATTTTGCGATGAAAATATTTATTTCGTGTATATTTTTTACAATACGACGCTCCGATCTCTCAGACCTCTCTTGTCCGTCTTTATCAGCGTCACGTTCCACTTCTTTTTCTTCTCTCGACTTCTCTTTCCTTTGTTTTTCTTTTTTTTTTGTAATTATCTCTTTTGTACTTTTCTCGCGGTTTTGTCGTTCGTCACAAGTGGAAGGAAAAAAAAAGCGGTGATAAAAGGAGGAAATGATATTCGCGTCGCGCCGCGATCGTGTCGCACCTCGCGCCGTTTAATTAGATAGGTAGTCATTGAGTTTTAGAGCAGAGAAGGAGATCCTGCCGAGTCCTTGTGTAAATGTAAATTATTCTAATTTTTATTATTAGTATTATTATTATTATTATTATTATTATATATTATATATTGATGTAGGATGAAAGCGATCGCTGGACGGTTTTTGGCCACGCCAAACTTCGCCGCACGATCGTGTGCAATTAATCGAGCGGCAGCGAGAGGGAAAGAGATGAGAGAAGGAGACAGAGACAGAGCCGTACACTAACAAAAACACTCGTATATGTACTCGACAGAAAAAATTCTCCTGATCCTCGCGCCGCAGCTTCGATTCGCCGATAAGAGTCTCTCTGTTCCAAGGACACGACTATAACGTAAAAAAATCGCGTATACTATATCCCCAACAACGATAGATTATCTAATGATGAGAATGGAAAGAACGAGAAGCAAAGAATAAAAGATGAATACAGAGTTCTTGGGACTTTTTCGTCTATCGATTCTCGACGACGCACACGAGAAGTAATCGCCCGTTTAATTACAGAGAAGGAAGAAGGCTAACGGGATTCGTCTTTTTGGTGAACTTATCGCTTGCTATCGCTGATCTACCGTTCTCGCTGTTTCCGCTTTGTGCGGCTCTTCGTAGCCCTTCCCATTCCCACTGTGCTAATGCCGCGCGTCAACATCGTGAGCACGTCTACTCCCCCCTTTCATGGATCGTACCGAAGACAACGATCGATCAACCCTATTATTTTCTACCTTCTCTTTAGTTTATTACAAACATACAATGTAGCGAGTTACACTTTTTTAAATAATAAGATATAATAACAACGGAGTCTGGAGAAGAAATTGAATTTCAAGAAATTCTTGTCCACAGCCGGTTGATCAGATAAAAATTCCGAGGGCTGGCTTGCTTTCTACTTTTCGTCGATCTAGTTTTTTTTCACAAGATTTCGTGACAAGATGGCGTCGATGGAGCTGGATGAAGTCGTCTCGGTCCAATAAATTCCGGCAGCAACGCCAATTATTCACCTCCGACGTTCCAAGTATCTTCGAGTTCTATATAAGATATGTCTGATAAAATTGGCGCACGATTGAAGAACTCGAAGTATCCGTGGAGAAAATAGCCGAAATAATGTTTTTCCGAAAAACGCTTTCATCTGAAAAATTACCAATTTATATCTCTTGTCGTGCCCCTATCGGAATGTTCGCGAACGATTCGCCAAAGGCCGCGTCGCGAGGATTCGCGTACGAGAAAACCTTTCCGTCCAATTTTTTTGATTATTAAATGAATTATGTTTCACGTAATTCCTGAACCAATCAGTTTAGAGTATACAGCATCTCGCCACGCGTCATATGGGCTTATTTGATAACGGGTAAAGAGATATCCACCTTCCCCTTCCGTTCCCCGTTCGCGACGCTTTGGACGACTGAGGCAAGTAAAGAAAGCCTCTCATTATGCAGTTGATGTACTCGAGAGGCTTCCACTTCGCCGCGTATCGCTCGTTCTCCCACTGAGAATCCGAAGAAATGTCAAACTGTGTGGAAACAGGTGAGCACGATTTTTCCAGTTGCGAAGATTATGCAGATACATATATAAAATCAACGAATGATTTTCTCGCGGAGCTCAGTGCTCGGACGTACGAAGCTTACGGATCTCGGTCGAACTTTGACCCACGAGCATTTGGCTCTCGATTTTGACAAGTTTTACGTACCGCCGCCGAAACAACTCGCGGATTACTTCCGGGGAGGAATAAGCCTCAACAATGTCGGCTATTGCAAACAGTATCCGTGAGTTTACGAAAACATTTCGCACCCCCAAGTTGTAGTTTCATAACCAGGTTATGCGCACGAACACTGCGTCTGTTCGACAAGAGCAAATACGCCGAAACTCAGGAATTAGTCGGGAGTAAGGGTTGAAGAAAAAGGTACACATATTACACGGCATAAACCATGATGCTTTATTATTAACGCGTGGTGAAACCACTCCCATATTTAACAATCGCCTAGCATATCCAAGGCACACTTTTGTTTAATTTCACGGCACCATTTGGAAACAGTCACACAAGTGTAGTTAGATCAGGTACGATTAATCGGAAAACGTATCTGAAAAGAATCTTTGTTCGAAAACATGGCGGTTCAATCGCGATCAAAACTTTCTTTCGTATCTTCTTTCGGATGATAGGCGTTCGTCTCTGACCGCGTTTGAACAACGACTGATGTTTTCTGTGCGCGTCATCTTCGTGGGAGGATTCCACTATCTATTCCCCTTCGAATTTACCTTTCAACGGTTTTCAAGGAAAGAAACACAGCCGTACACGCTTTTGTCGAACAGACTACTAATCGCGCACGAAGCATAAGTCAGAAATTCGCGACACGTACACTGCTCCGTATTACCCACAATTCTCGTGTTTATCTTTTTTCTCCGGGCACTCGTGCGCAGCTACAGCAGCGCCTACAATGTCAAGTTCAATGATCAGGATACGCGCACGGCCGTGCTGGAAGACGTGAAGCTTTACAAAAAATCCGGCGGTGGTACAATTGTCGAAAATACGAGCCACGGCCTCCAGCGCGATATCGCGTTTATGAAGAGAATCAGCGAGGAGACGGGAATTCACGTAATCGTCGGTACCGGTAAATTGCCCGGAAAATTATCTTTTCCGATCGCAACGTGAATACTTAACCAATTAATGGTCGTCCAATATTATTTGAAAGTTTAACAAATTCGTAAAAACTGTACGAACGTTTATTCGTAAACGGATGTGTTAAATACGGGTAAATTGAGTTATCAAGTCGTCCGTGCAATTTGACGAGTCCGTAATTTACAGATATCCAATAATCAATCTTATACGAATACTCAGGTCACTACGTCGCCGCGACTCAAAGTGCAAATGTCATTACGAGCAGCAGTATTGAGAAGTTGCACGATCTGATGGTAAAGGAAATTACGATTGGGTGCGAGGAGTATCTGTCGGTAAGGGCGGGAATTATTGGCGAGGTCGGAAGTAGTTGGCCAATTGACGGTTAGAAGAAATCAATTCTTATAATACTGACACTAACGATAATAATAATATTAGTAATAGAATAACAGTGATAATAATAACGTGTCTATATGCATTAAATTCCAGCGGTGGCAACTATGCATGACCGCTCAAATAACCGATCCCTAGGTGCTGCCAATTCTACATGATCATAACAATATCTTGTCTATATTTTTTTAATTGACTCGTATGTCGCCATCTTTGATCGTTTAAACAGTGGCCACCTAGAGGCGCTGGTAGTTCTGCAACAATAAAAACGATAGTGATACGTTTATATTTTTTAAATTGGCGCACAAGCAGCCACATTTGATTGTTCAAACGGTGGCCGCCAGGAGGAGCTGCAAGTTCTACATATTTTATTTTTCCATGCGAAGAGTTCGAGAAAAGCGCTATTCGAGCAACGGCCGAGGCCCAAGCTCAGCTGGACGCTCCGGTGACGTTTCACCCCGGCAGGGACTCCCAAGCACCCTTCGAAATTATGAGGATTTATCTCGAGGCTGGTGGCTCGGCGAGAAAAGCGATAATGTCGCATCTCGATCGTGAGCGCGATATTTTTCAAACCGCTTATCACCGCGCATCATAATCGTTGCGAAGATAAGCAAGATAAAAAGTCGCGACGTATTTTTTTCAGGAACTCTAACGAGAGATGACGACTTACTGGAATTCGCAAAGATGGGTTGTTACTGCCAGTACGATTTGTTTGGCACGGAGTGCTCGTACTATCAGCTGGACGAGAGAACAGACATGCCATCGGACGCGCAGCGGATCGACAGGCTATTGTTGTTGAAGGACGACGGACGTCTCGGCCAGTTGCTGCTAAGCCACGACATTCACACGAAACACCGGCTGGTGAAGTTCGGCGGCCACGGTTATTCCCACATCAACAACAACGTGCTGCCAAAAATGAGGATCAAGGGTTTCACCGATCTCGAGATAGACGAAATAACGATTGACAATCCTCGACGTTGGCTGTCGTCTTCGGACAACACCAACGTCAAGTAACATCTATCATTCTTCTTCGACTGCCGAAAATTCACGAAACGCTATCACCAAGTTCGACTTTCAAAAGCGAACCGTTGTTTATCAAAAGACGGCAATCCTAGACACCACGCAGAACCTTTTTTCAACCGGACTTTTCAATAATTTATAAAAATATTGAACAATAAATAAATCAACATACAAAAAATCATTTTACCTTCTTCATCACTGCCTTGATTTGTAAAAAAAATACCAGACAGATTAGGTTATGCTAACTATAAAAAAAAAAATCACGAAATTCCATGATTTTTCGGAGGATCACACTGTGATGATTCCTTAACGTTTATCATTCGCAACCGTGTTGTTACACGAGGACAAAAGGCTCGAGGGATCGCCCAGAAACGTAAATATCGTTCGCGCACTCCGAGGCGAATCGACTATCGGGCGTGGTAGGGGTTCTCCCTCCCTCTCTCTCTCTCTCTCTCTCTCTCTCTCTCTCTCGACGCGCCCGTATTCTCTCGAATTAGTGTACACACGGACCACCAGGTGTACTCGACTCGAACCCACACACACACAAGCGTGACCCACGGGCTATTCCGTTCCTACACGAGCCTACTCATAGCTTCTATCGTTTCTTCGCATACTATCTTTGTTATTCTTTTTTCTTTTTTTTTTTTCAACATTCGATCGCTTCCGCATCGCCAGGCAATCATCAGGATAATACCGCACGATGCCGCACGCGAGATCGCTTCTTCCACTCTCCCCGGGCACGCGCACAAGAGCGAGAGGGGATGAAATAAAGAGTAACGGGAAAGTCGGTGTGGGGATCGAGCCGTCGTGGAAACCCCCATGGATCGTGTGGAGGTGGTTTTGCGTTTGTACGCGTGCGGCGTCCACACACGAGATCGGGGCAGCTGCGCCGAGCCAGAATCCGGAGAGTACGGAGTCGCGACGACGACGACGGGGTTGCGCCCCGCAGCGAGCGAGCACAGAGAGCGTCGCGTAGCGTGGCGGATAGTCGTGTGCGCGGATAATCCCTTTTTACACTTGCGTCTCCACGTACCAATCTGTCTCCGTCTTTCTCGCGACCGTGCCTCTCGCCGGAACCTTCGACGCTGCGTGCGTTTTTCTTCGTGCTTTTTTTTAATTTAATGTGTTGTTTCTTCCTTTTTTTTGTCGTTGACTCGATCCACGTCAGGACGATCGTCCTGTTCCCCCCCCCCCCCCTTTCCTAGCTGACCCATTTGTATTCATTTTTCTGTACGTTACAGTAGGTGCCGAGGCAAGTGAGATTATCTCGTGTGTAGTGCTAAATTCGAACGCGATGGACCCTCGTCGTCGTACCAAGGCGGGTTGAACGTTCAACCGGAGGAGAGATTGAAGTACAACGTGAGTGCGACCAATTGTGTAGCTATGATGATGATTATTATGATGTTTATGATAATCGCACGGTACTACAAGATTTATCATGTGCGCGAGTGGCTCTGTGCATTGAGATAGCGCGGAGGTAAAGAGAGAGAGATAGATGGATAGATAGATAGAAACCAAAGATGAATTACGGTTATGCGAATCAGGCAGTGATAACTTTTTTTTCTGCCCCAATCTCTTATCCCCCCTCTCCCTTTACCACTGTGGCGAATCTGGCACTCTCATCGCCGTGGATTTTCCAGGCTCAGTGGCCTCTCGGGCGTGTTGTGCGTGCGACGCAACGGCGCAGGTATGGCCAGAACGTTTATTCGAGCGACGAATCAACAACCGAAAACTATATTCCTTTCGCTAGTTCTCAATTTTCTCGCGTTCCCGAAACGATTCTCCGAGTCCTTGGACACCATTTCTTTTTCATAACCCCCTCCACCCGGCTTTTTAGCCCCGGGCTCGGGGACACATTTTTTTTTTCTTTTTTAGCGAAAATTCGTCCTCCATGAATAATTCGGAAGCCGAGGGAGGAAAGAAAAGAACGTGCTCGATCCTCGAGCGGCGAACTTGGACGAGAGAAACCGAGAGGGCGAGCGAGGTCAGGGGGTTTGTGGGGTGTTGGCAAACCGTCTGCTCTGGAGGTCGCGTGCGGACTTTTGACTTTTCTTCGTGTATACGTACGGTCACACATGCGTACACACAATCTCGAGAATTTTCGGAATAACGTTAATAAAAAGAGAACATCGAAGAAATACAATTCGTAGTTATCAGGCAACTCTCTTACGTGTCGACTTGTACTCGCACACTGATACTAATGGTGTGTCTATATATAGCCCCGAGGCACGGGCTATGGTCAACGGAAAGATAAAGTCCAACTTTTCGAGGAATCTTTCCGACTGGCTTCGAAAGTTGAACTCTCGAAAATGTATTTGGCGAGATCGAGGGTCGCACATTTTCAAAATAATATTTCTCGGATGTATTAATGATCATTGTTATTAACGAGTTTAACGATGATGATATATATTCTTCGATTTATGGAAGCGAGCATTCTACCACTGAATTACCGATGAATCTAGGGTTATGTTATACGCAGCCAATTATTGGTTAAGCCTTTTGATTGATGACGTGACGCAATCGGTCCATTAATCAGATTTCATGCTAATCAAAACGATTCTCCTTTGTTAGTTTAAAAAAAATAATCGTAACGAAACTATGCGTCCTGTGGGGTTAAAAAAAAAAAGAGAACGTACTTCGAGCATTGTCGATAACGTACGAAAAATCAATTTATCGAAAACGGATGACAACGCGTTAAAAAAAAACCTGGGGTAATCAATGTGTAAAAAAAAGTCGGTTTTTGACTTCGAAAATCACAAATTCGCCTAGTTTTGGATATTATAATCTCAAATTTGAAAACTGTGTTACTTAGATATGGAAAAGAAGAAACAGTAGTATATTCCGGGGTTGGAACTTCCAAGCCGGGAACTATTAGATATTGAGAATCAAAATTGATGGATGGTGGATTCTACGCAGTGTCACTGTCGAGAGTTAACTCGCTGCTTAACACTTTGATCATCAGTGACCCAACGGCGCTCTAAAAGTAGAATTTTTTCACCTTCACGCTCTACCGTTTTATATTAAATAACTTTTTATCGAAAATAGTTATCGCATTAATACTTAAAAATTAAAAACATCCTAAACATCCGTTCCTTAACTAAAAATATTTTCGAAAATGCTTCCAAGCAATTTGGGTTCATATATATATAAATATATAATAAAATAATAACTTTTTACGTAACTTAGTTATTGCATAAATACTTCGTAATAATAAACATTGTCAAAATTTCATTTCTCGACGAAAAATATTTTTATAAAACGCGTACAATCAGTTTTGTTTTTTTATATAACAAATAACTTTTGAGTCCTTGATTGATCAAAGGTGCGTTTCAACGTGACGACCAAATATGGTTTAAACCGGAAGGGTGAACGGTCCTCGAAACAGCCAATAGTGGCACATATCGAATTCGAAATGTTCTTTGTCCATGTGTTTCTAGACACGTGATAATATTCAATTTCGAGGGTGGATTCGCGTTATCAGAAGAATGCTTATCTGCCAATACGAATGGCTGCACGTCAGGCCAGGTCCGAAGGGTCGTTCCAGCAGGATGCGTCATAATGAAAAAGTAAAACGCTGCGGGAATAAACGCCCCAGCGGGCGATGTGATTGACCTGAAAACTCGGGAGAGAGGTAGGGAGATAGAAACGGTGTAGACGACGTTTTAATTATTCATTATGGTCATCGTTGGATGGGTTTTAACGCGCGCGCCGTTGAGTCGGATCGGAAGCGTCGGGAGCGAGAGAGAGAGGGAGAGAGAGTTCCGCTTTCGGTATAGTCTCTCCTTCGTGCTTGCTCTTTCATCCCTCGATGGCTAGTGGTCGTTACAGGGACCCGTGCCAGTAACTCCGAAGTCTGCAAAGTCGTGAATACTCGTCTCGGTCACCAACACATTCGTACACACGTGCACACGTCTACTCGGCGCAGAATTTTTCGATCGGCTTGACCGTGTTGATGCAAGCCGTAGACCGATCGAACGGTCTAGGGATGTCCGCACTGTTCAGTTGAACGGCGTGTGCCTTTTCACATCAACGTTGGATCCGTCGTTTATTCCAGTTTCTGGCTTCTCCACTTCTAACGTGAATTTAAATAAATGTTCGTTTATATTGGGTAGATATTTATTTTTAAGAGTTTATATTTTTTTGATCCCCTATTCCCTAATTTTGGCCACTTTTGTTTGTTTGAAAAATAAGGTGATTTCGTATTTTTCTTGAAAAATATAGAAGTACGTACAAAACGACATACTGTTTTCTAATTCGATCATAATTTCTGTATTTTTATATCCGGAACCGTGGAATTCTATAAGCACACAGTTTTATTATTCAACTATATAATAAACAAGAAAAATCAATAATTATAACACGTAATTAAGAAAAAAGTGGTTTTGAATAGAGATCCGTGAAGATTTCATATCTTTGCGACACTCGTGGCAGAGCACGGAACTATTGAAAAAAAACACGGATTCTCTAGTCTCTATCGAAAAAACTAGTTTCCGTGATCAGAAGTATCGACCATGCTAATCGAAAAACTTAAACAATCGACGATTAGATTCCACCCAGGACTTCCGGTCGCTCGGAGACAATTCTGACGTGTATCAATTTTTGTGACGCCTCTTTTACGACGTGAAGTGCTCAGCCGTAAACGCTGACTGCGTCGACCGGAACAAATGGCAATCGCAAGAAGCCGTGTCTAGGAAATATGACTAGTAGGGTTGCTTTTTCCAGTCGAGTCTTCACTTCTTAACCGGTTGAGTGACGCGCAGCCTGGCAATGTGCTACAGCATCAACTTGTCATTGTCATTCTTCCACTTTCGCCTCTTATCGTACAAAACATGCTTTAAACGCTTCACTAGCAGATAACAATGCCCAATAATACTTTTTGACGACTGCAGTAGCTTACTTGTGTCTATGCAGCTGGATGTCGAAAATTATTTTACTTTAGATCGGATTTAATAAAAATGTTTTTTTTTAGGTTATCAAATGTTCTTTGGTGGATTTACACTACAAAAGTAACGCAGACATTGTTTAAGTTTCTTATTTAACAATCTACGTGAAATCAGCAAAATACTGTTTTTGACAATATTTTAGCAAAAAGGGAAGAAATAAAAATAAATTAATTGCATTCTACCGATATAAACTTTAAGCCCGTTAAATTATAGCGTACGATATATGTGTCCTCGTAAAAAAATTCGTCTGCGTTGGAAACACGTTTCTCCTAGCAAAAATCACCTGTGTTTTAGATGTTACTAGATTTTCCTAGATAAACCTAGAACTTTAAAAATAAACAAATTTGCAACAGTTAAAAGCTAGTTTTCACTGAAAAAAATTTGTTCAAACGAGGCAGTCAAAACGTGTTTCTATAAACGTTGGCCTACTATGTGAATAGACAATAGCGACTCAATTACGTTCTTTATTAAAGCAAGTTTTTCACAGTTAATTGAAAACTCGACTTGTCAGATTTTTTTTCGCTTTTAGAACCGGTATTTTTTTAGTAAAACGACTTCGAACCAAAATTTGAATACACGTATCAGTAAATTGTAGTTTTAGCTAGGAAAAATTAATTGTAACGAAGCCGTCGAGTAAGAATTATTTTACAGTAGGAAAAACACCTGGAAATTGAAAACGGGTTTGAAATTTACCATACAAAATCATCTGAAACATTGATGCTGAATTTGAAGCCTGTAAGCCAAAGCTAAAAGATATTGATACCAATTCGACTTACCGTATCGATAATTGTTCCAATTTGACAGATGTCTTATATAATTTCCTATGAAAATCCGAACATCATAGTAATTGTGATTTCCATACAAGCAATTTTTCAATTTTTCCGCGAATAGCATTTTTCAAAAATTCATTATTGTTCGCAAATTCATTTTTAGGTGATCTCTTGTTCTTTTTGCACGCCCGGTTCTTTCAGTATCGAAAAGCACACATTTCTTCCACCGAATTCGTTGCTACCAATTAAACAAATTATGCTACGCGATAAACAAATACGTTTTATCTCCGGTACGTAACCAAGATAATTAAAAAAAAAAGTACTTGATAACGAGCAATCCCAAGGAGCTATCAACGCGTTAGCGATTACTTCCGGTTTAACACGATTCGGGAATAAAGAATTTCATTAAGCTAATTGTCCATTCGAAACGCTCGTGACCTGGGCCACTTTTTAGTCGATGAATGGCCCTTTAGATGCGACTCGGAGGCCCACTCCCGTGGTAGATCCGGTACAACGACGACGACGCTGATGGATAGACGAGACGTTTCGGTCTCTCGAGGAGCCCGCGGGTTACCGCACCCTCTCCTTTCCTCGGGTCACCCCGACGCGTACTCGGGCTACGAATACACTCAAGGCGCCCTCGACGAGTACCTGAAAAGACGTGTACGTAGAAGGAGGTTGGAAGGACGGAGATAGAGAATGAGGAAACGGCCGGAAGGGTCGCGATAACCCAAATACGATCGACCAAATGAACGTACGGCTGAACGTGCACGAGTACGTACGAGCCGTCGGGAACTACTTGATGCATCACTTAATAAAGAAAAGAAATCCTCGTCTTACCCGTACAGACCGGAAGTCATCAACGAAAGTAGAAGAGCATCCACTTTTTTGTGAAGAACGACGAATGGTAGAAAAGACGCCCTCTCTCTCTTTTTCTCCACCCCTCCGTCGAACCGGCGAAGCGCGTTCGAAACTTCCGTGACCGGAAGTTGCAATTTGCGAGGAGAGATATCGATGGGGTCCATTTTCCCTGCAAGCATTTCTCCTCTTTTCATCACGCGCCTCTTTCCCGTCACTTTATATCATATAAACCTCGTCTTTTCGATCTCCTCTCATCCGCGCTCTTCCGCTCTGTTTATTACGATTATTCGCGATACGCGCATCTTCCGCGCCTTCTCTATCTCTCTCTTTCTCTCTCTCGTTTTTTTTTCTACTACTTCTTTCGTCCGAGACAAATGGCCGCTGCGAAAATTTGCAGCTCGCGGGGTACACAGTTGCCAACGGAGACGGAATATCACCAGAGGCGGAAGAACGGGCGTGATGGGAGCGTAAGCGTTATATCTATCGTGAATTTCTAGTTCGCTACCCCGGGCGAAAGGTCACGTGGCTAAGTTTCGCGACCCCGCGCTGAAATAAAAGCTTGTCGCGCACGACGCTCCCCCCTCCCCTCTCCAACGCTCCACGCGCGACCCCCCTCCCCGCTCTCTCGCGACGGAATATTCGAGCACTGCGAATTCGTGTTCCCCCCTGGCTGCCCGGCTCCTTCTGCACAATGGGTTCAGAGATATGGTGCGAGTTACAGAGAATCGGGAGAAACAAACATACCTGGCTTGTGCACTGGAAACAAATACTCGAGTCCATCAACAGCCCCAAACACTTCGAGAATCCCATCGAGACAAGGCGTTCGCAAAGACATCGAGAAATACTGGTACTAAATTGCACCACCACGGTCGCTACGATCGGGAGTCCGATCGTAGCGACCCTCGTAGATTATCGATGTACTGTCCGACGAGAACGTGCACGACGAATCTCAAAAACTGTAGGGGGGGGGAGTAGGCATCGAAGAAAAATATACTTACTACGTGATATAAGCCGTGATTCTTTATTATTAACGAGGTGTCAAATCGCTTGAACTATCAATAATCGCCTTGTACTTGTGAGGTATCTTTTCTACTACTTTGATCGCGTAATCTGGAAATAGTACGTGCATTTTTACCTAGTGTGTCAGGCACCGGTTGATCAGTTTTTCGATTGATATGACAGATGGAAAGGAGCTTCACGCGACAAATATAATGTCCCAATAGCGATCCAATCCTACTTTCGTCAGAGTCTTTTATTTGACGCATTTTTCGAATATTCGTTTGTGATTATTCTCGATCTAAAACAGATGCCTTCCGTACGAAGCATCCTGATGGAAGATTCCAGTGATCCGCTCGGTTTCCAGACGAAAAAAAATGTGGGCGTGCACGCTTCGCTCAGACTGTAAATGAAACTCATTTTTCATAACACAGTCGACCCAGCTGCGCGAACTTTGACCTCCGCGGATGTTCCTCTCAGTCGAGAAGCGGACCCAGTTTTATTTCCATCTCGAACGACCTACCGTCTTTTTTTATCTATCTTTGTCGAGTACTCGTGGTAAAATGGTAGTGCAGAAAGTACCTATACGCTCACCCATCCTAAGTGGATGTACGGAATAAACGCGTGGCGCAAGAACGCCGGAAACGTGAAAAGTAGGGTTATACCGCCACGGTAAAAGCGAAGCCGGCGATTCCCGTTACGCGTGCGATTTGTACGCCACGCATCCGTCACAATCCGCATTTTCAAGTGTTTACTCGTAAGACACGAGGGTATGTGCTGGGTGGAGCCGAGGAACGAGCATAGCTCTCAGAGCTATTTCAGAATTTGTGTCAGTTCGGAGAGTGTTTCCGTCCCGGCACTGAGAGCCGCTTCGATCTTGCCGAATCCTCAGCCCCCCCCCCGGAGTTAGCGACGATTGTGACCTGAAATTACACACCAGCTGGCGAATTTCGATGTATGTGACTATATATATATATATATAAATAATGTACACGAATCTTTCGCGTTGCTTCCATCGAGAGAGCAGCACGAGCGCTCGAACGTAACCTCAATCGAAGAATGAGATTCGATTTGTGATCGATAAGCGTGCAGCCTGGATTCGTGACGCGAACTATTTTCAATCCCCGGAGCCATCGATGCTTTCGACCCCTCTAGAGAAAAAAATAAAGATACCGCAGTATCGATTATGAAGACGAATAAAATTATGATCCTGCAGCCCTCCCGGATTTGAATAATCGTGGTGGTATATGGGGACGAAAACAAAGCCTCGCTGTTCGACTCGAAAACTGACCTCGCAAACGACCGGAATCCCGACGGATATTGGCGTCCGATCGATTAGAACGTCAGGTCGCACGGCCCCCGTCATTCAACGATAATTACATTAATCTGTCGAGCATCCGTGATGGAGATCGCGGAACTTTGCAGAAAAAAAAAAAGGAAAACTGTTTCTCGACGGACGCTTGGGTAGTTCACGCATTTCCGATCGGATATGAGAGCAGCGAGGGCCGTCTAGACGTCTGATCAAATACATCGGATTTTTGTACACGTATACGACACCGATCGAAAGTTTGACCGATGTATGAGATACGTGTTTTCCCATATCGCGGTCTGCACACACACACACACACACGCGCGCTTAGGGACGAATAATCCATGTGCGAAATTTCCATTTCCATCCCACGATGGCCGGATCATCCCCGGCCATATTAAATGCATATATTGCAAAATTTTCATCTCGCCGCCCCTTTTCTATTTATTACGTAAACTACCGACCGCCTGAGGGATCTCCCTTCTTGGGAGGAATTGTTGATTAGGAACGCGTTCCAGAAAAATTTGCCAAAGTCAACTTTTTTTTTCGCGAATTAGAATTTTCGTTCGAAGCTAGATGGATGGATATTGAAATCTACTGTATTTTGTTTCCTAATTTTTCCTAATACTTAGGCATAGGGATCAAATAATAAAAGTCGTTATATCTCGTTTACACAAAAACGATATGAGAATTCGTGATTTTCACACAGGATAACCTCAAAAAATCGTATAAAAATATTTATTCATAAATTCTATTTTTTTGAATACGTATGGAATCAAGAAGAACTGTTCTGCATTTCTGAAGGCATTTTTTCAGATCTCTATTACCATTAGCTGAAGATTGGAAAGTTTCCCGATTTACTCGTGCACCACTGGAACAGGCGTGAAATACGTTCGTTTGGCTTATGCCACAGCGACGCTTCTGCCACTATTCTGCCCAAGTATATGTAAACATAACCTAAAGCGTTACTCTCTGCGTCAGTAGTGCTCTTACAGAACGTATATTTTCAAGCTAACTTGAAATCTCATATACCGCCAGTGTATTTTCAAAGATAAGGTTAGACGTCAGAGAAATTTACACATGTTTGATTATCTTACGGTAATTTACTGAAAGAAAAAAACAATTTTTAATCGGGTTACTGCGTATCAAGGTATAACAATTTTTATACTTTGAACCTTTATTTTTCAAGATTAGGAAAGCTTGAGAATTAAAACTTTAATGGGGTTACTATCAATTTTCGATCATCCGATTCCAGTAAAACGATTTCGTACTCCGCAAAGATTTTCTCGCTTTTGACACATTTTATTGGTTCAACATTTTAGAATACAGGAAATTCGGGATGCGAAACATAGAACTAATATACGTGTTTCGAAAGTCTACCGCTAGTTTCAATTGTGAAGAATATTTTAGAGGTTAGAATATCGCTTTGGAGAAACGCAGTATTCTAACTTCTAAACCCGATAGAGAATTGTTCTAATTTGGCTGTTTCGAGTGCTCGATCGCTGAAGAAATTCTAGGTCGCTGCTGACAGGGAACGCACAATTTTTTTTTCTTCCGTTTAAGGTTCGGAAAGACGTTCTCTTCATCGGCATCGTGCCTTGCCAAGGGCGCGAATCGATCGAGCTCTCCCTCGATTTCCCGATGACGATGAGGGCTCTCTTTATTCTTTATTATCAGCCATGTAGATACGACGGCGGGTCGCGAAGGCAGCGAGGCGAGCACATACAAAAAAGGCGAAAGAATAGGGGGAAAAAAAAGTGGAATCGCCGTAATCGGGGATCTAAACGATACTACACACGAAGGGGTTTCGAACGCATCGAGATATAAGAATCCCGAGAGTTCGCTCGTGTAGACTGGAAGAGGGGTTCGATCGGTTGCCGATAAAAGCCACGAATTGCTCGTGCCCTGTTTTTTCACGAGTGTTGGGATGAAAAAAAAGCGTCGCACGTACAAGCGCCATAATTACACGCGAACTGGGGGGTTGACGCGCCGCGCTACTCCCGTGAACTAAAACGTATCGCGTTTCGTCCACATTTTTTAATTCTATCTCTTACCTACACGTGGCGCTAGTTATTATACGGGAGTATTTTTATCGCGAACAACGAGCGCTTGCAATTAGACGGTTTGTAATTATTTATACGTGAAATAAGGTCAAAAAATTTGCGTAAAACTAGAGGGCGAAAAAAATACACACCCAAACAATATACCTGTTTTCGAAGGGGCAATGTTGCAACGCTCGCATTTTCTTTTGGGCCTCAGTCAGAGACTGTTTGGAATATGACATGGAGGGGCGACGAAATTAAATATGGCGTCAAAGAGATTACATTCGCGTAGTCCGTGCAGTTCATCTAGTCTTATAATTTTAATAAAATGTTTATTATAACGGTTAGTGATATTTGCCAATGGCCCAGTTCAAGTGCACATCATAGAAACTTTTAAGAGGATGAAAGATAGCTGTAAAAAATCCAATAAATTGCGGTATACTGGAAGAGCATGCTAACGTTTTCGAAACGCATCGCGTATCGAAGCGTCAATCGTGTGTTAACCTCAATATGAAATACACTGCACTTTGGATTAAAACGGTTCTGTCGTATCCATAATACTGATCGTAGTGAAAAGTGCAAATACAAGATAACGGACACATCAGACGATTTTTACGTCGAAATGACAAATGCAATTTTTTCGTAGTTTTTATATTTAATACTAGATGTCACATCGACTTTTGTCAGATCCGAATGCCACCCTTCTGCATTTAGAAAAAATCCGTAATACAATGAAAGCCCGCTAGGTGGCACCGCGCGATGGCATCTCTCGCGGAAGAGCTCTTCCACCTGACTGTATTTAAATGGGAGTCACTGTAGATAGCCGAAGTTCGCGCTAATTTTGTTTTACCGACGCGAGCCGAGAAAACACGATCTCTTCTCTCTTTAGCTTTCAATAAGTCTTGTTTTAATTGTCTTCACAGGGTATCTTCGGGTACGCCAATGACACGAAATTCCGTTCACGATGGAAGAGACGAGCGGGAGTCGAGAAAAATATCGTCGCACTCTGCCGGAGGAAGAAGAAGAGGAAGAGGGAGCATCAGCCTCATCGTCGCCGTCGGTGTTTCACTATCCCGAGGGTCCTCCGCATCGTCGCCGTAACGATGAGATCTTCAGAATTGCGGAGACCATCTCCAACTGAGCAACGCGGAACGAAGAGAAAAAATTTCCACGTTCTGATATCATCGTAGGAGGTTAAAGATTTCGCTGGAGATCTCACGAGTGATCGACGCGTCGTTACCCAAGGTGGAGGCGAACGAGGAGGAAGAGGAGGAGGAAAGGGCCGTTGGGCCGGAAAGTCAGAGAATCGGATCGGAGGCGACGCGGGCTTTCCCATCCAAAAGTTGGAGGTGGAGAGATGAGCGATTTACAGGCCACCATCGAGTTCTCTCTCGAGCTCTGCAAGTTTTACAATGTCGATCTTTTTCAACGCGGGTCAGTCAGGATTTATCTTTAACCGGTAAATCAGCAATCTTCATCTCTTTGCGTTAACCCAATTTTCATATCTTTCATTTCAGGTATTATCAGATCCGAACGGCCCTCAGGGTGTCCCCAAAATTACCCATCAAAGTGGAAGTCGACCAGTTTCGAAACCGTGAGCCATCCATGTTGTCCAATTTTTCCATTCTCCATTATTTTTCTTTTCCACGGTTCGATGGTCGATTAATACTTCGCTGAATTTTTCTAGACAAGAGATCGTTAGACACGATGGAAGCGCCGGGTACGAGCAAAAGATTTCAGATACTCTATCGCAACGAGGAAGTAACCCTCGGTACATCCGTCGTATTTCGCGCTCACGTACTCGTTCACGGTCACAAGATCGAAGAGGCTCTTGCGAGGACTCATTTCAATCTCGGTGTAGAACTATGGTTCAGCGAGCCTACCCAACCCGGTAACATGGCCTGTGTCTCTTCGAGGTACGCCCAGACGAGTTCTTTTTATTTCTAATCAACGTTCCTTGCTTCCCGAATATGGAAACAATCAACTATCATTGTCTCTTTTACGTATGCAGCTTCCGTTTTCCTCGGTTATGAATCCATACACAAGTAAACGCGTGAATATATAGCTTATCAACTTCTGAAAAACAATAATTCGCTTATTTATTTCTATAAGCTGTACTGATGTGTCATCATTGATGGGCATTGACTGAATTATCGCTCAGTAATCGAAAATTCCTTTATCCACGTGGTCGCATTTCGTATTCTTCACCGCATAAAAAATTTATCTTTCCTAATCGATTTAAAATCAATTTTTGTTGAAAGTTTCATAAATTTGTTGCCTTTAAATATTCAGACCACGTGAGTGAATCCTTTCTTAATCCTATCATAAAATAATTTAGAAATGAAAATAAGGATATTTTCATTTCTAAACTATTTTAGAATTTACAGCCCGTTGAGCGGAACCGTCCGCCGGCTATAAAGCGAGTACGTCAAATGCGTTTACCTGGAAACACCATTTTGCGGCGCCCGAAATATTTCACAGCTTCAACGGATGGACGGATACACATGAATTTCCGTGCAATCGAAAGAAAATTCAATGAAGCTATCAGAGAGGGATTTTGGTCAAAAATTGATAAATTGCATTTTTAGATTCAATATATCACTAGCAAACGACTAGAATTTTTAACGTTGATTACAAAATAACAAAACGGCACGGAAAAGGGGAAGAAAAAAAACTGCATATCTTTTCACTGCTTTGTGAAAAAGAAAAATAGGAAAAATCGATATTTTCAATTAATTCTGAATGAATCGGTTCAGTTGCGGAAATTTTAGTATCGAGTGGTCTGACCGGTACTTTAGAGACAATCTTCAAAATTGTTGTAAACAATAGATTACAACAAATCATTCTACGTTCAATCACTGACATCTATACCATACAAAAAATTTCTTCCGAAAAAATATTTTCGATCATATTTACTTTCGAAAAAAGATCGAAAGAAATTGTTTCTTTTTTTCTCAAAGTTTCAAAGTAGAATCCTGCTTTAATGAATTCCCAGTTACTAAAAATCAATTGGCATTTTTGTATCATCGGGTGACTTCGTTCCCATACCGAAGCATAGACTAAATCATCCTGCACGTCATAAAAATTCTTCAAGAATGTTCATTCCGAGCAAAAATAAAAGTTGACAAGCGCAATAAATATACGGGCATTGATCAGCGAATAGCAAAGAAATGAGAAAAATTGGCATGGAATGTCTCGCACATACGTTACATGTATACGTGAGGTAACGCGTTTCTTTCTTCGTCGCGAGGCCCAACTCTGCAGATTGATTGCTAACGAGTATACGTGCACGAGAATGAGCGCGAAGTAATGGCATGTTTATACGCTTCGATTTTTTTTCATTTTTTCAGAGCTTTGCAGCTGAACTTTGTGCCAACGAAAGGATTGCACTACCATCTGCCGGTGCTCTTTGATTATTTTCATCTGGCGGCGGTTTCAATCACGATCCACGCCTGCCTGGTGGCTCTTCATCAGCCATTCGTCAAGAAGAGCATACTCCATTACGTTCAAAGCTGGTATATAGGGAAAAGAAAGGCAGGAAGAAGTGGGGAGGGGCGGGGGGGGGGGGGGGGGAGGGGGGGGGGGGGTGGGTTGGCGGGCGGGGGGGGGGGAGGACGTGTGTTTGGTGGAAAGCCGTGGATCCAGTTCAAACAACCCCAAGGAAACGGCGAGGCGAACGCGGCGTTTCTTGGCAATCTCGTGAGTACCGGATGCGAGGTATTGTTCGTTTTTTTTTTTCTTCTTTTTCTTTTCAACCCTAAAAACGATAGGGTACGAGGGGAATCTTCGGTGCCAAGTGTGCAATCGCCAATGGAAGTCTAAGTGGCCGCGATCATTCTCATCCTCTTATTTTGTGGGAGAAAAACCATACGCGAATTAATTTCCGATTTTTCGAGCGTGTAACGATAAAGATAGGAGAATGGTTTTAAACGTGGTTTCGTTGCAACAACAGGAGCCACCGACAACAAGATGCGTGGGTTCAGCGACGAGGATGCAACACGCCAAACTCGTACAACGCCAAGTTACGAAATTGCTCCTCGCAGCACGGGAATCTCTGCTCGCTGATCTCAACGATCTCGCGCGATTGTTGCCATCCTGGGAACAACGGGAGCTCGAAGTCGCGGAGAGGAAACACAAGGAGATTACGAAGATAATCGACACCGAGGATGAGATTAACATCGCCCAACTGTGCGCTCAAAATATCGTTTTGTGGAACATCTTTCTCGAAGCTTTCACGAGACAGGAATCCGTGCATCAACATCTCGCTAGGATACATCATCAGCTCAGGGTGATTATGTACTAAAACGGGTATTAGCGTTGAAGCAAGTTCAATCGTTTATTCGTCGGAGAGACGATGCGCAAACGAGAATACCGTTTCGATTTTTCAATTGCGCAACTTGTCTCGAAGCGTCGCGCTATGACACTCTTCTAGAGCCGGAGAAGCCATTTAGGAGGACTGGCATACGCAGCAATCCTAATAAAGAGGGAGCCGCGCACCCTTCCTCTCGACCACCGATCAGGGTGATAGTTTCCCAGGGATTTCCTAAACGGCTCTTCAAAATTTTATAAAATTTAAGCGGACGATGTCCAATTGATACACGAACGGCTGTCTTCTCATCAAATTTCTAAAATCGAAAAGAAAAATGACTGATATTATTACCACTCGAGCGACTATAAAATTCGCGAAAATAACAGAGATCTCTGTATTTATAAAAAAAAAAACAATCTCACAAACATTTCGTTTCGTTTATTAAAACAGGTAAAGCGTTTCGCGGAGGGTTTCTTCGTGCTCGAGAATCCTCGGACTTCCGCAGCGGGCTGTTACGACGCGAATTATCAGTCTTATCAGGCGGTGAGCGAGATAGCTCGACGATCTCGTTATTTGGTCTCTTTGCCGCCGTTACCGGTCCACTGTCCCGAGTTGGACGGTGACCTTCACTCGTTGCCGTTGATTTTCGAGGATCAGTACGCGGACATGCAGCAGCGTCATCGGAACTCGGTACCGAGTATGGACGACTGTAGCTGCGGTATTTCAGCGATACTGGAGTCTCGTAGCCCGGCGAGTGTTTGGTCGCCCCGTAGTGAGGGAGCTGCTCAGGAGATAGTCGGTATGATAGCACCGCTGCGTTCCGGTACCCGTCTCGATTTGGCACCAGCTTCGCTACCGGCGCGTCACAGCAAGTCCTTGGATCAGTTGGGTCCTGAATTGGCGCCGGTTCAACCGAGAACACTACCAAAAACGTTGCCGCGTTCCGCTTCAACTCAGCTCTTCCTTCCTCCCCAGAGGAACTGCGCGCCTTCCAAGGGAAATCGAACGATTGGTGGAGCAAGATCAGCGCCTGTAGCTCTAAAAGGGAGCGGCCAGCAGAGCGCGACACATTTGTTTCCTCCAGCCTCGATCGGTGGACTCCAACAAGCGTGCTCGGCTCCTAATCCCTCCCTGATGACCTCGGCGATGCCCGTAGTAACGCTGCCGCGCGCCAAGTCCACCCAAATTCTTGTCCCGCATCGTCACAATGGCCAATCGCATCGTCCAAGACGAGGCGTCGCTGACGGCGGTGCGGAATCCTCCTCGATAACATCCCTGCTCGCCGCCATGTTTCCCGAGCTTCCTCCGAGCGGCCATTTTCCCGGATACATCCCTCCTACCTCGAGGTCCAGCAACAACGTATGCCAGGGAAGCGCTACGGAGGTCTTGAAGGCGGAAGTTGCACGATCTGTTGATAGTAGAAGAGGAGCTCCGATACCGCGCCGAATATCGGCGTCTTCGCATCGGCAATCGGCCATCAACGAGGCCCCGGCGGTTCTCGGATTTCACGGTAAAACAGCGCTGAACGGTGTAGCTACGGATTGTCCGGAACTTCGCACCGCAACTCTCGATCGCGTTACCTATCGAGCCGGTAATACGCGAAAACACGGCCAACATGGCGCCAACAACGTCCCCAACAATAACAACAATAACAATAACAACAATAACAAGTGCCAGACGAACAGTCTCGAATGCAGGAGATATCACACGCTGGGTAAGAGCGGCGCGACGAACGCCTCCCAACCGACGAACTCGAACGGATGCTCGCCTGACGACAAGATCGTTTTCGACGAAAGATCAGCCGCCAGTTACGCGGCTCTCGAGACTTTCTTTTATCGATGCGGCAACGTCTCGTCCGGTAACACGAGCGGACGAGTCATCCGCGAGGACAGGCCAAAGAGGCCCAAAAGTACCGAACGCCTCTTGGACGCTATTGCCGCTGACAGAACCGAGTACGATCATCGTGCTCGCGAGTTCAACGAGCGTACCGTTCACGGGAAATCCTCGCAGGGCAGGCGCTCCCATCATCAGCCGGAGAAGAGATCCAGCGAAATATTCTCTCGAGAGCCAGTTTACGAAATCATAGCCTTGAAGATCGATCCACCGAAGGAGCCTCGGGAAGAGACGCGAGTTAGACGCGATCGCGCTGCTGTGCAGACTCGAAGACCTCATTCAGCTCCAGCCATGGAAGACGCCAATCGCTGCGACGTAACGTCCAAGCAAACAGCCCCAACGAGCAAATCCCAGGATCGTGGCAGAAAAGCGAGCTCGAGAAATCAGAAAGAACCGGAAACAGCGCCGGTCGGGAAATACCGCTCGACGGCACGGAACGTTCTCCAAGTCGAGAACAACAATAAGATAATAGTGAAGACGGAAGACGGGGCGAAGGAAGTGAAAGACTCGCCGGAAGACTCATCGAGCACCGACGATAAGCTCGCCAGGCTCGTCCAGACCGGAAACAAGCAGAGACTTCGATGCGCCAGCGTGCCGGTCGAGCAAAACAAAATCGTTGTACCCAGGAGCGCTGTCTCGCTTCCGTGCATGCCAACACGCGACAGCAAGGATACCCTGGTTGGCGACGAGAGCGCTGAACTTACGATCGATCCACCCAGTCCGCCATCTTGCTCAAGACCCAGCAGTCCAGCGACGAGCACGAGCTCCGGTAATCTCACCTCCGAATGCTCCGGCTGGGTGAGCAGTGGCGACACCTCCAGCTCCGAGCAGAGGAGAGCCGCCGCGGCTAGAGTCTCCGGCGAACAGTTGAGGCAAAAACTCGCGAAAATTGGCTCGCGAAGCAAAAACAAAACCACGCCAAAGTCACCGCAGCAACGAAACGTCGTCGAGCACTCGTACGAGGAGGTCAGATTACCGCCGCCAAAAATGTTTCAGGACGAACCACCGCCCCCCGAGGAGTTTCGCGATCCAGCACCTGCCGCTCAGATGCTCGATAATCCTCTTTATCACGTTTACGAAACGGTCAAACGCGCCAAAAGCCCGAAACAGAACAAAACCGCGCCTTGCAGTCCACAAAGGAATCGCGACAGGGAAAACAGAAGCGGCGAAAACGTTTATGGCGTGAACAGAGCGGCAGCTACGCCCGACGTCTGTCTCGACTGCTATCAGGAAGGCAAGGAATTGCTCCAGTCGACTCAGGATGATATCGCCAATTTCAAGAAATGCAAGGACGAGTTCAAACGACAGATGAGCTTCTCCGGAAGGATCTACAGGTGTGGAAGGTTATTAAGTTTCTGTCAGATTATTTACGATTCTACGTTGATCTTCGGCACCTCGCGTGATGCTAATTTCGTCGTCTATAATTTTTCACTGTTCCGGATAGTGACTATCCGACCCTTGCCTCGAACCTGCCGTATTTCTCCATCAGCGACGAGTATCGCCTCTTCTCGCCCGAAGGAGCTCATCTCATCATTTGCGTTCACGGCCTCGATGGCAACGCCGCCGATCTTCGCCTCGTCAAGACTTATCTCGAACTCGGCCTCGCTGGAGCTCATTTGGATTTTCTCATGTCTGAGAGAAATCAGGTATCCACTTTTTCCATAAAACAAGGCCAATTTGCATGATTCCTTTTTATTTTGAAAATTACTCGTCTAATTGACCTTTTTATTTTGTCCGTGAATACGAAGGGAGATACATTCTCGGATTTCGATAAAATGACCGATCGCCTCGTCGGCGAGATTTTGCATCACATTGAGACCTCGGGCTTGAATCCAAGCAAGGTCAGCTTTATCGGACACTCGTTGGGAACTATTATTATCCGAAGTGCACTGACCAGACCCGCGTTAAGGCCTCTGTTACCGCGGCTTCACACTTTTCTCAGTCTGAGTGGACCACACCTGGGTACTCTTTATAATACGAGTGGACTCGTCAATGCAGGCAAGAAATCATATGAAGCCTTATTCCCAAAAACCCTATAGTGGCTCTCAAAAAATTCACAAGATATTCTCGAATATTTCGAATATTCTATATAATATTTCTATAATATTTCGAATATACTCGAGCATAAGCCTCTCAAGCGGTCAAAAGTACACATTTTGAGCTTTGTTTCATCTATTTTGATGAAGAAATAGCGGAGAAATTGGTTTTCGAAAATTTTCACACAAATGTACCACC
>JAPYZI010001335.1:0-33439 GCA_030523105.1 Ophioninae sp. A BG-2022a
GTGTGTGTGTTCGTTGGGACGAAACTACGCGCGCCTTTTCTCGACGCTGCGCTCGAACGAGTCCACACGTAAATAAACACAAACGCGCCCACGGTCAGCACTCGGCAATTGTCCTACCACGATTCTTCGCCCGAAAAGTCGAGAGTTCGCGGCCGAATTCGCGTGCAGTGCGCGTCATTCGTCGGTAGTTATTCGCAGCGCAAAATCCCAAAATTGTCGCTACCGACGTAACGAGGTGCCGCGTCAAAAGTTTTCAACGTGCTCGTCATTCCCTTAATCCATAAAAATCGGTAACAATAACTACAAACCGGAAGTGTACCTTTGACGACGCGGAAATTGCCTTCGCGATCAGGAACACATACTGGGGTAATTGGACAACGTGCAAAACGCCTATTTGCACGCAGAAAAAAACCTGCGAAATTATACGTTTGCAGAATTTTATACAGCTCGAAACTTCAGGTATGTGAAAAGGAATTTTCGCTCTTGTCGCATGCAACGAGCATTTATTTTTTCGTGTTATTCAACATTTTTAAGGTTTATGAAACTCGCCCAAACGTTTGTCACGTAAATCACTAATATTTCGTTAAAAATCAGAAAAATGTATTAAAATTATCGAAATTTCACCAAAATTAGGGACTGTTTATTTCAATTTGAAAAAAGCTTTAGATAATGATACAAGTGGACACGAGAAATGAATCTTTGCCTTTCAACTTTCGGAGTCATAAGAAATATATAATTAATAAGAAATACGTAATAAACAATTATTATAATTGAGAATTGCGATACTTACGACGATGAGATTGGTTACCGCGTAATCGTGATCGGTTCTCATCAGTTCGACGCCTCGCGAAAAAGCTAAACCGTACATGCAGTAAATAAGGGCCCACAGTAAAGCGCCTGCAACACTGTTTACGGCCCCTCTCGTGACCTCAACGTCCTCGACCGGGGTCAACAGCTTGACTAATCTTTTGCACTCTTTCGACTCTCCCGAGTAGGCTATGATCGAACGTATGTTCGCCAGACACTCTTTTATCAACGTCTCGGCCGGTTCGTACAGAGAGGCTTCCTGTTTCTTCATAGAGTCGTTTAGCTTCAAACAAAAATTATCATGATTTACAAGAATTTCATAATGGATTCATAATGGATTCAATTATATAATATAGTTTTGATATATTAGTAATTTATTAATAATTATATAAAACTAATGTAAATATTAAAAATTATTGTATAATTTACCAGAAAATTAAGGTTTTTTCAAATAGCAAATAATGATAAATAGAAAGAATAATAATAATAATGAAATAAGAATTAACAATTATGCAATGTTAAAAAATGAGAAACCCTCAACGATTTTTTTATTAATATTTTACTATAAAATTAATATTTGAATCTAAAATTTTTGAGGAATTCTTAATTTTTTGCATTTTTATTTTATTATTATTATGTGTAATAATAATCCTTCTTTTTAAATGTCCGGACCACTTAATTATTGCTTGAGTTTGTTTGGATTATAGTACATTTTTCGAGACGTAACGCGAATAAGGAAAAATAATTAGAACAATAATAAAAATAAAAAATGAGACGATGAAGAACTGTTGTGGGATTTGAAGGTTGCAAACGTCGAAACGTCACATTGAAGGACTCACTCGCTTCGTGACCTCGATTATAAGGATCACGACAGGGACCACCGTAAAAAGTGGACCAGCCAATTTCCAACCGTAATAAAGTGCGACCAAAGTGCAGGTGCACGCCGCCATCGTGCTGGAGAGGAAAGAACCAAGTTTCTCACCGAGACTAGCTTCCAGATAACTCGCGTCCCTGATGAAGAATCCGGAATACACAAATACTTATTTAGGGGCAATGTCATTCGTGAAATAGGGGTTAGGGGTTCTCCAATTCACGGAAGACATTCTGTCATCGGACACTCTGTATAATACGAGGGGCGAAAAAGTTCCGAAGTTTTTTTTTGGACATGGTTGACGAAGAAAAAACGCATTTTTTAAGTGGTTCATGAATCGAGAGACAAAAAAAACAATAAACGTATAGAAAAAGATGGCCGCCGAAAGATGAAGGCTTTTGAACATCGCGAAAAAAGCTCCATCTTTCGGCGGTCATCAATAAGATTGACAACGGCGATGTTTCAATTGGAGAGTGTGACCAACGATACCTTTTTCCAATTTCCATCAAACCTTATAACGCTCGCCGCCAAATCTTCAGGATCCTGTAGATCGAACCATCCGATAGTTTGTCGAAGAAGAGCGTCGAAGTGAAGATCCCTGGCGCGATTGGAAGATCCGAGAGCGCTGCGATTCAAACAAACCATGTAGACGGACGTGAACACGAGCTGGGCGAGAGCGAGACCCGCCGAGGACAAAGAAAAGTTGAGTGTTTGCCTCGCAAACTCCGACGAGTCGATCCCGACCCCATCGATTCTTCTGTGGATCAAATAAGATCTTCAATGGAGCTCATTTCCGGTATAGTTTTTTTTTTTACACAGTTCAACGGTATCCTGATGCAAATTTGACGCGCACGATAAAGGTACTCTGAAGGAAAGACGATGGAATCAAGAGTCCGCAAAGGCCAATCAAGAAACATGCAAAAAAATGATTACGTAATGGCGGACGACGGAAAACTGCGACGCAATTTACGAGCTGCTGCTAACAACCGGTAGATGTCACGTCACTGAGCTTTGCGCGCTATCCAACGCATCTCGAGGCAAAGTGTCTGTTATTCTGTCAATTCTCAAAAAACAATAAAAATCTCGGTTTTTTTTCAACACAGGAATGAACATCAATCTCCAGTTTCTCGGTTTATAGAATTCGAGCCGATACATCAATATTCGTTGACTTCAGAATGCCTGATAAGCGATTCACCAGCATTCGCGGAAACATAACCTTCAAAAGTATCGTGCGAAAATTACTCGAAATTATCAATAATCACCTATCAATTGTAGATATCTCATCTACTCATTGTGCATCTTGTGTCTCCTGCAATAGTGGTGACGATTCATCAAGTATACACGAAAATTGCTACTCTGCCATCAGTGAAAAAATTCAGAACTCTGAACTTTAGCCTTCAAAAACATTACATTATAACGAAAATATATTTGTTAAATCATGAAATACAAAAATAATTTCTCCTAACTGAAAGACTGATAATTATCGTTAACTTATAAAATAGATTGTTCCTCTCGAATGTATCTTATTACAATTGTCTTTTCCAGAGTTCTCTTTCTTCCAGGTAATCTATAATTCTAAGAGAAGAAAATCTTACCTCCTAAAGCCCACCGGAACTTGATCCGTACCATTGGCCCTTCCCATGGCCATATTTATTTCATACTGGATGAAAACTTCGCTCAAATTTCCATACAAAATTATTATACCCGGAACACAGATGCCGGACAAAATTGAAGCCGCCAAGCCGACGATCATAACAATCATCTCCGACCACGATCCGAGCCAGAGCTGTACAAACCATATTCCACCGATTTGTGTTTCCTTCATTTTTCAATGAAGAAAAATGAACAATTATGAAAATGATATTTGTATTTGATTTTGTTACCTGAAAGATAGAATGAATTTCAGGACCGGAATAAAAAGTGTCTCCGCTTCTCTTTTTCATTTTAGGTCTCGCTATTGATCAAGATTGGGACAATTTCGACGTTCGGGTTCGTTTGGGTTGGTAGACGTTTATTCGTATAGGTTAGAGTTCAATCGTCGCTCGCTTTTGAAACATTTGAGGGCGTGAAGAAGAAAAAACCGTGATCGATCGTTTCGGTGTTTTTGGACACTTTCGACGAATCTGGACGCGTGGAATGGAACGGAAAATCGATTTTCAAATGATTCGAGAACATGATCGATCTTCGGGCGAAGTCTTTTCCTTTCGTTGACTTTGACACTTCGCTGATCAAAGTTTCAAATCCCACGGCACAGAAAACTCTTTTTGAAGTTTTCCTATTCTACGTGGGTACGCATAACCTCCTTTAGTCAACAGCCATTCCGATAACGATTTGTTACCCGCCCTGATCGCCATTCTCAATAAAATGTTGTACCAAATACCGTTGTCACCCAAACTACATCCTGCAATAAGAAAACAAAGAAACATGGGGGTGATAAATTTCAAATTTCATTACAAAAAATTCAAATGAAAATTCATAAGAGTTCCATCGCTGAAATGCCACTGTAAGCATAAATTTTTATTAATTCCCTGTGATTCCCAGATAAATTTATGATCCGGTTATTTTTTAAACAAATGTACATATTTTTACGTATTTTAATTAATTATGTGTATTCTACCAGCCTGCCGGAGAATTTCGAGGCAGGAATCCGATCCACTCGGTTGATCGTTCGTTTGGTTTATGTAATAATGAACGGCCAGGCAAATCGGGCTTTCCCCAGCGTCGGAGTTCAGATACGGATCCGCACCTACGAAAGGCATTTGAAATACTTGAATTTTTAATTGTGCTCTTATTTAGAAACGATATTATTCGGAACAAATTCAATTTTCAATTTCTCGAATCGTTCGATTTTCAATTTTTTATTTTATTTTCTACGATACATTATTTATTTATTTATTAATAATTATTTATTTCTTTATCAATCCGATACAGCATTCTTCCAATGACGTTTCGAAGACAACAAAACCGCAGTGGCGGCCATTTTTCTCCGCGGGCGGACACAATGAACGTTTTTCCTATTAACCTACCTTGCGTTAGCATAAACTTGATCAGAGAGACTTCCCCGTGAAAGCAGACGCGGTGGAAGGGCGTTTGGCCGGTAGACGCTAATTTTGCGTTAATCAAGTGAGGATAGCGTGCCGCGAGTTTTCTGCATTCTTCGGCGTATTTTCCAATGAAGCATTTCTGTGAATCAGCGAAATTATTGAAAAAATGGAAATTCACCAGTTCGAAATATTTTTTGGTTATTTGTTTCGAAGTAAATGCATTTCGCTTCCGTTACATCAGCTGCGAAGTACATCTCGGTCAGACGGTTTTCGTGGATCGTATTCTCGCGAGTTTTCACGGGCGATTCGTTTATTCGGTTTTCTACGCTTCGATAGTCCAGGGCTTTACAATCGTCGCTGAAACTCACGCAATTTCGTTTCATCTTTTCCGCTAAAACATTATAAACACAAACACCTTTTCTAGCGTTATTTTATCATTATTAATAACATTTGAGACGCCGTTCCTTTTTCAATATAAGAATGTATTATTAACAAACTGGTCGATCAAATGTAAAAAGGTTATGTTTCAATACTTCATTTTGATTCGTTGTGGTTTGACGTATAGGTTACGTTTCAATTCTTCATTTGTATTGTTTGTTGTTTAAATTCTTTGATGTTTTAATTCTAACATCATTTTTCTAATATATTTGTTTGAAAAATATTCAAAATCATCTACCATACAATTTTGATTTAATCGATAAACCAAACGTGAAGTATTTAACGCGGACCGTGAATTTTGCATTCGAAGTGTACAGTCGTAACGTTTCATACATAATCGTGTACGGACGTTTAGGTTAATGCGATAACTATTATCTCATATCGTTCACGCGTATCGCATAACTGAGAGACTCGATCCATTCGTACGGTTCGAACTCGTATCATTAATTGAGACGCAAATTTACGCCTGTATTGATCAACAATCGATTGTACGTACCGCTAAAGCGACGCATAGATATGGAAACAACCGCGATGATTGTCAGAATGAAGTAGAGTATGAGAAAATTGGAATATTCGGAAGCTTCCAGATCTTTAATTATAGAATTCAGCAAATTGACAACCGACGTTTTCGGGACTACCAGTTCGTTCATTTCATCAGTCAAGTAAAAACAGATTTATTTTCGCCTATCACTTCCGGGCGATAAATTCTACTTGTTCCGGGAATTGAAAGGTTCGGAACAATAATATAATTGACGTTGAGCTTGTAACAATTGAGAGCTACTCGACCAACAAGAACGAAAATAAAAGTGTGTCCTTCGGACATTCAATTTCCATGTTGATTCGAGGCAAAGTGCTGCCTGGATCAAGAAGATAACGACATTACCGACGAGCAACTGTCCCGGACTGCCGACAATAAAACAAACGTGTTCAGGATAGAATTCTCGTCTCGACGCGCGAGTAATTTCGCGTCACGTGCATCGTGTCCCAACCTAACCTCGTTAGTATCCCCCACTTTCGCCCGCAAACTGCGATGCGAATGACCAACAATGGCGATCGCAGAGGGCTGTCAAATGTCTCGTATTTGACAGTTTGTTCGCGCGATGTGAACCTAGTCCGAATAGACCAGAGGCCAAAAATACAGGACGGTGTGTCAGTCGGTGATAAATTTCGATGAGTTGATAACCAAATTGAATAACCTAAAAGGGATTTGGGGTTAAAGACAAATTGAAAAGTGGAAGCCCGCGTCGTAATGTCGAAATATCACAACCCTCAAAACTTTATTTACTTTTCGAATTTGTAAAATAACGTCCGAAGAATCGAACCGATTCTTTCGAACTTCAACGAAAAATCGCGATGTTTTTTTCCCCCGGACATTCGTGATTGACGCTCGAGCGTACGAACAAGACGCGATTCAGGGTAAACACGCAAGTCTCGTCGCGTGATTGCGAGACGAAACGGAATTGATTATGTTCAAAACGGAGGAGTCATCGCGGGATAGTTTCCTTCAGCAGACCAAAGCTGCGAGGGAGGAACGCGCCCAAGAAAAATGCAAGGAGGACGCCGTTGTGTGCATTCAAAAGAATATCAGAGGCTGGCTCGTCAGGACGAGATTGGCTAAGCAAATCTTGTAAGTACCTCGGCACATTAAAAAAAAAAATTAACAATCCCCGAAATATCACGTAACACATCATTGCCGTGTTCAGGGACGAATTCGATGCGTACTTTCCGGATGAGGCAGCATCAAAGCTACACACAGAGCTCAAACCATCCCTGCAGGTTTATCGGATGGTGGCAAGATTCCTCAGAATATTCAGAAAGGAGAGAGATCAGACAAGGATAGAAAATTTGTCCAGGTGAGCCTACTAAAAACACGTAAAACCATTCGATCGTTATTTGCAGCATGGATGATACACGAAATGTTTTGAATAAAAAATAATTCATTATTGTTGCATTTTAACGATGCAAACTTTAGGGTTTGTTTACGTTTTTTTTGGGCTTTATTTTATTACAGCTGTAACCGACTATGTCTCTTTCTCAGGTATCTAGTGAAATCGCTGGATTCTGAATCGCCGAAGCTCTCGTACATAGGAGTAGCGCTGATAAAGGATCACAACATATCATGGATATCGCAGGTGAAAACGGTGCTGCATCATTGTATGACGGGACTGGACGTTTTAAGGCCGGAGGTACCGGCGGATCACAGGTCGATACTGTTGAGATTGCACACGCTAGTGAGTTTCACAGCATCGGGAACCTGGGCGATCCAAAGGGTGGAGGGAATGGACAAATTAGAGGCTGGAATGAAGCAGCTGTGCGCCAACATAATGGGGCACTTGGTGAACAACGGATTTTACACGGTGATGAGAGTGTTGCTGGTGAAAGGATTGGGGAGAAAGGACATAGCTTTGAGTCCAGTAGCACTGTCCGCCGCGGTGACTCTCGCTCTTCGTCCTCTCCTGTCTTCTAAAATGTCCGACAAACTAGTCTCCCTCTTTCTGATCAACATCTTTGGTGTGCCTGCGCTCGTTTATCACGCGAATCTAAACGCACCGGAGTGCACCTCTGCCTTCGTGACTCACAGACTGTTCGCGCGTTCCCTCGAACTCTTGAACTCCGAGCAAAACTTGCGAATAGTCTTCAACGCGCTGGAGGGTAGTTACGCTCTTTGTCTCTTGGCGAATCTAATACAACTGGCGAACATAGAGAGAGACGAGGTACTGCGAGACCTGTACTTTCCATCGTTCACCTTTGTCGCGACGAAGATACTGGAGGCATGTCAGCAATACGTGGTGGCAAAGCAGAGCAATTTGACCTACTGGCATCCGGTGCTTGGGTGTTTCGCTCAAGCGGTAGACTCCTACCTTCACGGTGCGATCGATCACACGAAGGCTCAACTGACTCACTTGTGGAAGGGTAAAATCGTTTCGCAGCTGATAGGACGGGCGTTGCAAGAGCTCGTAGAGAAGGAGAGTCCACCTCAGCTGAGCGAACAGCAGGGTAGCACTTCGATCGGTACGAACATATTCCGTCGCGCTTTCCTCGAAGCCCGCACCAATCGCAACAACAGCAACAAGAATTACCGGAAACTCGGTAGCCCGGAAACAACGAAAATCGCCCTCATTTGCTCCCTGTATCAAACGGCTTTTCACACCCTCACGGAAATGAAGTCGGACATTCTTACGGGTCTATGCTACAAAGACAAGATACTCTACCACATGTGGCTCTTCTTGGGCACGCTTGGACCTCATTGCGGCCTCAAAGCTTTCCTCGATTTACTCGCTGTCAACACAAAGTGCACCGCACCCGAATTTCAAATGCTCGTACTTTTTTGCGACTGTATGACTCACTACGTCACCATATTCGATGACATGGAAATGTACGAGCAACAGGATCCCTTCAAGCTCACCGATTTCGTCACCATGTCGTACTTCCTCAATCAATTCCTCTACAAAGCCGTTCTCAACAATCTCTTCGACATTAAAACCGTCTCCAACAATCCCCTGTTCACGTCACTTCATACTCTACTCATGGCGATTTATCGACGCGATTGCCGAAGGAGCTTTTGCCCCGACGGACACTGGCTCGCTAAGGAAGTCAGAGTTTCCGGTTTTCTCGCTGATCTTGAGAAAGGTCGACGGGGTGCTGCTCTACTCTTGGCCAAAATGCCGCATGTCATACCACACTCCGAAAGAGTTGTACTCTTTCGCAAACACATCGCTGATGAGAAAGCCGTCATGGGGCTTACCGAGAGCGCTTGCAACAGTCCACCATCGACACTCATCGCTGTACATAGGTGACAAAAAAGACTTTTCATTTCCCAAAATGTTTCTTTAATGGTATGCACTCTTATTGCGTGTCTAAAATTTAAACTACAAATGTCAATATTTCGAAGCAACATTCTCCATACGTAAATTATTGAATACGAGAAACTAATGACGTTTAAGTGCAATACAAATCTTTTTTTATCTGCTCTATTTCTTTGCCATTGAATTTACTTCCGTTGGATTTCAAACATGGAAGCTACAAAAGAGAAAAGAAAACTAATTTTCGACAAGAGCCAATTTTCAATTCAGCATTTATCACAAATTGTCTATACAATTTCCAGATCCCGGATCGTGGAGGACGGTTATCGTCAATTAGCGATGTTACCTTCGCAAGCGTTGAAAGGAGTGATCCGCGTGCGTTTCGTCAACGAGCAAGGTTTGGACGAGGCGGGAATAGATCAGGATGGTGTTTTCAAGGAATTCCTCGAGGAAACGATAAAGCGAGTTTTCGATCCGTCGCTGAATCTCTTCAAGGCGACGAGCGAGAATCGATTGTATCCATCTCCAACTTCGTGGATGCAGGAGAATCATTTGCAGCTGTTCGAGTTTGTCGGTAGAATGTTGGGTAAAGCGGTCTACGAGGGAATCGTGGTAGACGTGCCTTTCGCGTCCTTTTTTGTTTCGCAATTCTCCGGACAAGCTGGTGGTGCGGTTTACAGCTGGCTCGACGAGCTGGCCTCTCTCGATCGAGATCTGTATCGGAGTCTCACCCTCGTCAAGCACTACGAAGGCGACGTTAGCCAACTCGAACTCACCTATTCCCTCGACGAAGATGTCATGGGTAAACTTGTAACCCACGAGCTCAATCATGGAGGCCGAGCACAACCAGTCACCGATCAGAACAAAATCAATTATATTCACCTAATGGCCCACTTCCGCATGCATGGACAAATAAAAAATCAAACCGCAGCTTTTATCAAAGGCTTTCGATCGATCATCAATCCAGAATGGTTGTCGCTGTTCTCCACGCCAGAGGTAAGACTTACCATTTTCAATTCTTAAAAACTTTTTATTTTGCCAATTGGTGAAGTTTCGATCGGAAGTTTTTATATGTTTATTAGAGTTTATAGCTAACATGCTGTGTAGCAATTTCAATTGGTTTTGGTTAAAACAAAAGGATAAACTCTCATATACAATTGCAATCCCAATTTTATTCTGTCCAGGGTTAATTTTCCACAAAAACAGGAATGCAAAATTGTTCATTTTCAAGTAAAAGGCTGAATGCGATTCTTTATCTATTTGACTTTAAAAATTACCGATTTTCATTGAACTTGAGATTTTTATCGTTACAGTGCAGAAAAATTGCTTTTAGTTTTTTATTTTCTCATTAACAGTACTTTATAAAATATATTTTTTTCACAAAGCATTGTAGAGGTATTGTAGTAATGATTCTTGTTAAAAAAAAACACTTGGGAAAGTGAAAGATAATGATGTTCCAAGCATTCTAACGTTGCAAACGTCAGCTCATGGATTTTCATTTAAACTTAGTATTGAACAATTTGTTTTGAACAATGATGAAAAGAATCATACATGATTGAACAATGATGAAAAGAATCGTACATGATTCAACAAAGTACTGTCCGTCATATGGTCATATCATCAACCGTTGTTTAATGGCCAGTTTGATAATTCATGGCCCATCCAATATCAAACCAACGGTGCAATAATACTAACCCAACAAGCTTGTCCAGTCGTTAGAATTGAGGTTCACTATTTTAAAAAAACATAATTGAATGTCTTTCGATCAACCGTTCCTCTCGATTGACACCATATTAGCTCCAGCGTTTAATCTCCGGGGACAACGTTCCGCTGGACCTTCGCGATTTGCGACGACACACGCAGTACTACGGCGGATTTCACGATAGTCACAGAGTGGTTTGTTGGCTGTGGGACATCCTCGAGTTGGACTTCACCGAGGAAGAAAGAGGATTGTTTTTAAAGGTAGCGCTGTTTATCTCTTTGTCTGTAATGTACTCGAAAATTGTTTTTCTTCATTGATCCTCGTATTTATATTCGCAGTTCGTAACGAGTTGTTCAAAGTCTCCGCTTTTGGGATTCGCGTACCTGGAGCCGCCATTTTCCATTAGGTGCGTTGAAGTTGGGGACGACGAGGACACCGGTGACACAATCGGTAAGATCACGATATTACACACAGGTCCGAAAACTCGGGCGTTCTTCAGTGGTGGGAAGTGTCGTTGTTTGTGAAGCAGAAACTTGGTTCGTTATCAATTTTCTAGAGACGCCGTTAAGTTGGGCTCTTGTAGATATAGATATTCAGCAATTCTCGTGACAGCCATAGATAACCTCTTCAAAGCCTCTGCATGGTGTTACCGTGTTCCGTCGTAGTGTCGAAAGAAAGTACGCGGTCCGTTGAATTTCGAGAATGCGAAATATCTATAAAATGTTTTTCAACGCCTCACAGGTAGCGTTATCAGAGGATTCTTCACAATTAGGAAAAAGGATCCCCAGAATAGATTGCCGACGTCCTCCACCTGCTTCAATCTACTGAAGCTGCCGAATTATCAGAAGAAAAGTACTCTGCGGGAGAAGCTGCGTTACGCAGTGACGAGCAACACAGGATTCGAACTCTCGTAGAGACCCCGAAAATCTACGCAGAGTTTCATCGCTACTGTGGAAGAAAATGAACGTCGACAGGCGTTGGTCTTTGGCTTGGAACCATCACGAAAGTACGGATTTTTTCGGAAAGTCACGGAGTGTCACTTCCCAGATATTCTGGGAGCTAGCAACAGTACTTTTCAATGAAGAAAGCATCAGAGAAGACAAAAGCCGGAGAGGGTACTCTAGAATCATACATTAGGTAAACTTTATTTTTCTCACAGAGCTAAATGGATAAATTATGTCTTCGATGAAAGAATAGCCACAACGAGGATCATCTAGAATATCTCGTCATCGAACAAAGTGGAAAGTTTGCTTCGCTCGTCCACCATCTCCGACGTGATTCTATCCGTAATTCCTCCGAGTGTTTCTCACCGGTTTGGATTCTCCGATGATGGAATTTATGTTTTTTCGCCAAGGACAGAAAGCAACAGTACTAATAATAAAACGAGCGAACTCACGGGAGAAACGAGCTTACGACTCGAGGGATTTTCCGTCGCGTCACTCGTCGGTGAAAACCGATCGATTTTTATCCGAGGTATTTTCCAAAAACGCGAGTCGGTTGAAGCAAGAAACCGAGTCAGCGAGATTCGAACGATAGATCATAGAATCGCTGACTTTCGTTGATCTTGCGTAGCGAGGAAAATATTTTGGCGAAAGGACCAAAGATTTCGACGTTAGAGTCATGATAAATGGATAATAAATAAATTAATGAATAGATTAAATAACGCGCCGGGTAACGTCGCACCTGAACGCTTTTGTACATTGCTCGCTTGTACAATTACCAGCTCGATAGTCTTTTATACAACTTTAAGTGCGTGTACATTGTTGAAAAATCTTTAGATCGTAAATACGAAGATCGAGGCCGCTACTTTGGTAAATTCGTTCCATGAAAATTTCGGGTTAGGATATTTGAGTTCTACGTCAAGATTCACCCGATAACATTAATTAGATTTCCCTTTTGTTATCTTTGGATTTTTAAAACGATGATCGTTCAAAGTCTTCGAAACCGGCGGTTAGACTGCATTTGTTTTTTTATATTTTTTCGAAAGCAGATCGCAAACGGTGACAAACGAATTGTAAATAATTGCCACTGAGAGGTTGCACCCTTGTAACTAATTTACGACATTAACATTCGCTGGATGATAAACCGACCAAAACAACTACGAACTCATTCGGTTCGTTGATTTCTTCCCTGTACAAAATTCACAAATTTATCAACGTATCGCAAAAATCGCGAAAAAAGAAATTCTCCCCGTTTTATTTAACGACAACGAGCCTCTGTAATAATCATGTAAATAATTGATCCAACGATTCGATCGTTCGAACAACGGATAAAAATGAACGCTATTAGCCCAGTTGCGAGCAATGAATAGTAAATATGCCGTTGGAGATTACGAGAGCACCGAACGAAAAGGAACGACAAGATGACTAAAAAATGTAAATTATTTATCGTGATACGTAGATTAATATTTCTTCAGATGAACGATGTGAATCTCTCGTGATGTTATCTCGCACCGCTGAGACGAAGGAGGAAACACTGAAAATTATCGAATACTAAGGAAACATGGAAACACCAAGTGTGTACAGAGAGACTTCAGATACATTTACACTTTGTGAACGTGTTGGACAAAAAAAACAAACAATTGACAAAAAAATATGTAAAACGTTTGGCTTGATTTGTTTATTCGACCTTATTTCAGGTAACGAGTGAAGGAATCTGAAAAATCCTGAACCATCCGAGAGGAGGATCCTCCCAAAGCTTGTGGATGGTCGAGAAAAGCCTGTTTTGGAATTTCGTCTTTCAATATCAATTCAGCAACCGAGAAGCATCGTTAGCTCGAAGGTTTCGTTTTACGTACCTTGAGAAATGATATTCAAACATACAGTATATCCCAATTTTAAAAGTCATCGAAATCGATCAGACGCTTCATTCGAACGGATTTTCCCGCGCTTTTCGATAGGTCACGTGAGACGATTAGTACGAGTTTTGATCGCAAGGGCGGCGCGGTCGGTGATTGACAATCGTCGCGCGCATCGTTCGCGAGCGGCGGCGGCGCTCCTCGGTTCGGGTTTCATCAGTGGCCAGCGAGCCTTGGCTGCGTAACGAGGTGTTTCTAAGCTTCCTTTTTCCCTCCGTGGCGAGTTCGCTCTCTCTCCGACCCCGCCGCGCGAGGTAAATCGCGCGAGGTAGGCGGGTGACCCTTTCCCCTCCCCCAATCCTCCCCCCGCACGTTCCTCGTCAGTTGCTCGAACGAGAAGAATAAAACAATTGGGCGCAAGACCGCAATGAACAAAAAAAAACTTACGAATTATTCGTCTCGTGTGTCACAGGGGGCAACAAACGAACAATCCTCGCGGGACTCTTGAAGTGCGTGCGTGCATAAAACTCGCGTGTCTTTCTTTCTTTCTCTATTCAACTCTACGTGTGTATTCCCTGTGTTTCTTATTTTTTGCTCGTGTGCCTCCGCGTGTGTGTGTTTCCGCCAATCTTGTATACGAAAAAACGTCCGAAAAGATCGTACAATCCGTCGAACCTCGCGACGAAACACCGAACCGAACGATCGGGAAATATAATCGAGCAGCTTATGTACAGTGCCACCGTGTGTGCGTGGATATTGTATATGGAAGAATAGATCGAAGGATAGTGTAAGTTTGTGTGTGTGCGCTCACATTTGGAAAAACGGTAAGCATCGATGTCCGGTTTACGCGGAGAAAAAAAGGAGGAGTGGAGACCAGGAGCAGACGAGATTTTTGACCTGACGAAAGAAAAGATATAAAAAAAAAACGCGTTCGGTCTAACTGCGCGATCACAAAAGAGCAACCTAGGACTTGCTCTCCACTCGTTTCGCGAGCACGTCCGCATTGCCCAACCCCCACCACGAACCATCTCGTTTATTATTGCTCCCTCGTACACGCTTCGAGCATCTTTTTTTTCTCCCTTCTCGCGATTACCCTCGGACACTCGGCGTTCTGAAAAAGCCTGATTAACGAGACTTGTCCCCTGCGTGGCGAGTCTGTCCACGAAATTTGAGGTATCCGGAACGAGGGATGAAACGATCGAAAGTGAGTTTCGAATTTTGCGGGAATCGCGAATGTCTCTTCGGAATTGCCCATACTCGGAATGTTTTGGATCATCGAGGGTTCACAAAACGCTCGTAGGATCGATTAAATTGCGAGACTCCTGAGGTTAGTCGATTCTGTCTTTCGATCTTCCTTCGTAATTTACAAAGTATTCTTCGCGACCTTGGAAAAAAAAGAAATTCGCAGAAAACGATAAAAAAAAACCGTTCTTCCACTCCATGAAATATCGAGGTGATAAAATGGCGCGAATACGAGGAAATCGGTTTCAACCTACCGGTCCGATTTCTAAATACATTTCATCTACACCGTAAGTCAAATTTGTCCAAAAATTCATCTTGAAAAATCGTTTCCGCTCGGGTTCACATTCACGTGCTCGTTTCATCGAGTTAGCTGTAATTATCGTATAGAAATACCAGCTGAGTTTGGACTACGGTTTTGAAGAAATTAAGGTCAGCGACGAGTGAGGGAGTGAAGCACATGCTGCTTACATGTGAAACGAAGTTTCCCCTCTTCCTGTTTCGTCTTATCGGCAACTCCACACCTCCCCTCCCCTTCCTCCACCCTCCCGCCACTTTCGCATTCCTCTTCCATTCCTATTCGACCGGTTCGCGTTTCCTTCGCGCAAAATTCGAATCAAAACATGACCTCGCTCTTCTCTCTCTTTCTTTCGTTTTCATCATTGAATACTGAATAGAGTGACGAGATAACGATGATGGCGGGATCGAGGGTGACAAAATGGGGGAGAAAGAGAGTCGCGGTGGAAGGCCGTTGAAGGAGTAGAGGGGTTGAAGAAGGAATCTTATCGAGAGTGCGATAGGAGGCAAACCCGAATAGCTGTCCGAGCGACGAAGAGAGAGGCAGTGACAGAGAGAGAGAGAGAGAGAGATCTTTAAACTATAGAGGTTGAGTCTCGCCCGCCCTCTACCCCCACCATTCGCTCAACGTCACCGTGACTGACGGAGAAGCCCATGGGTTTACAAGCCGGGCGCATGCGCGTCGCGCGTTCTGTTACGATCGTGATATAGCTTCGTGTTCTAGGTTATGTATCAATGTGTCATCATTTATCGAAAGTTGGCGTTTGAAGCTTGCCGTGGTCGGAATAACACGAAGTTTGCGATCCAATGGAAGACACACATCACCTCTGAATAGTAACTACATCGGGGTAAAAATAATCGCTATAATAAGAGTCGATGATCCGGAGTTTACGGGGGCTGGTGATTATCGATGATAAAGTCAGAAAGTGGATTTTTCATTGAAAAACATGGAACGCGTTCATAATCTAAGATGGAAGTTGTCAAATATCAAATTCGATGTTCGTCGAAATGCAGACGCGAATGAAAAATTGTTTATAGGCCCCGTTGATGTACAGCGAATCGCGAGCTTCGTCTATCTCTGACGCGCATGCGCGCGGGCGGTCGTCGCGATTGGAGCGAACCTAGCGGTCGTTTCGGCCGCGGAAAGCTTCCCCCACCAAATTTCAACGGTTTCGGCCATTTTAGGCCTGTAAGGCCGCGGTTTAGAATCTCGTCGGTACGAGGCTGTTTCGAATAGATCCGAAACGGCGAAAAAGCGTAGCGAAACGCGATCTTTCTCGGACTCGAGTGACGGTTGTCGTTTGATCGTTTGTTGTGGTGAGAGTTTCGAGAAAGCCGGAAATTAGGAACGATGAGTCACGGATGTCAATTTCAAGCGGATTTCTAGTGCGATTTGTGGATTTAATTTCGGTGAGATCGATTGGTCATTGTAGCGAAGCGGAGAGTTAGTTTCTCGTGTATCAACTGGAAACGTTATTACGGGGGATCTCTTAGATACAGCGAAAATCGGATACCGAAGTCGCCATTTTCCATTATGTGCTTTGAAGTCGGCAACGACGAGGACACCGGTGACACGATCGGTAAGAACACGGGTCCGAAAACTTGTGCGTTTTTCAGTGGGTAGGAGTATCATCGTTCGTAAAGCGAAAACTTGGTTCGTAATTAATCCGCTAGAGGCGCCGTTAACTTGTGCTCTTGTATATATAGATATTCAGCAATCTTCGCGACAGCAATAGATAACCTCTTCAAACCCTCTGTAAGGTGTTACCGTGTTCGGTCGTAATGCCGAAAGAAAGTACGCGGTCCATTGAATTCCGAGAATGCCGAAAGCGTGGTTCGTTCCGAGCTGTTGGAAAAGTTTTGAGAACGACAGCGGAAACGACGACGTTGATCAATAAGGTGCCAAGATTGATCGACAGACGACGTTGATCGGCAAGCTGACATTGATTTTTTCACGTCACAAATAAGTATCGTTATTTTCATAGAATCAGCAGTTAAAATAGCTCAGTTGTTCGAACTCGCTTTCGACTAGCTCGAACCACGATAGCAACGCTGCACACGAAATAATCGTGAACTACTAATTTTTTCTCGTTTCACAAAACTCTCGACCCTTCGAATCCTAAAAAACGCAAACAAACGTCGATCGACTCTACTTACCCCCACTAACGGATATTCCAAGCCTATTATAGATTGGTACGGAGTTTTGGTATCTGGTCGTTCACGCTTTCAACGATCCCACGACACGGGCCCTCTTTTCAAAGTCCCCAGATTCCATCGAGCGGGTAACTACCCCCACCAGCATTTTTCAAAGCACACCCGGTTCGTTTCTCGGTCCTAACCTCCGACAGTCCACTATTACGGTTCGATCATTTTGCCAAGAGGATCCATCTCGCTCAGTTATCTCAGTAAAACCCGTGACCAAGTTTCGAGAAAAAAAGAGTCTTGAAAAATGGAGTTTCGTACTCGACGTTCACGACTGTCGAATAACGCGATATAACCAAAGAATACAAAAAATAAACAAACAAAAAAAGACGACGAAACGTAACGAATCCTTGATGAGCGAGCCCAAACGCGTTCTCGTTTAGCTCGAGCCAGATACTGATAAGATTACCCGACCGAGGAGGGAAATTGAGAAATAGTGAAAAACTAGGGTAAGTCTGGGGAAAATTGCCTTAGTTACTTTGAGAACCTAGAGAAATAATCGATAAACCATGATTATTCGAACGACCCTGTTTCATCACAAACTTCACAAGTCCTCGTAAAACCTCAATAATGATCGCTCAAAATAAACAAACGCGGTCGCATCAATTGTTTGAAACAAAAGACGCGTTTTCGTCTTTCTTCGTCGTGAATTTCTGTTTATTAGAGAGAAGAAATCGACTTATTTCTCTTCAAGAAAAGAAATTTATTTCTGTTTCTTCAACAGAAGAAATCAACTTCCGTTTCTTCATTAAAATAAATGGATTTCTTTTTCTTCAAGAAAATTAATGGATTTCTTTTCTATCAAGAAAATAAATAGATTTCTTTTTATTAAAAAAAAACAGAAATCTACATCTTTGTCTTCAAGAAAAAAAAAGGGATTTCCGTATTTTCGAAAGAGGAAACGGACATCCGTTTCTTCAAGACTCCTACCGAAGAAACATAGACTAAAACTGACTTCAACCAAAGACCAAATAAGCCTTTAAAAATGAATCGAGCCTTAACAAGAATTTTCCAGAAGGATTGATCGTTCCTTTTCGTTTTCAGGTTCGATCCTGGGGTGTCGCGAAGGTATCGTGGCATTTGAAGAAGAAAAGAAGACAAGGGGAAAGAGTGATTAAAAGTGAAGTTGTGGAAAAGTGATCGGTAGTAAAAGGGGTAGACCGGGAAAATAAAGAAAGAGAGAGAGAGAGAGAGAGAGAGAGTGAAAGGGCTCACAGATGTAGGAGAGGTAGAAAGGGGGGGAAAAGGAAGGAAAAAAAGAAAGGAAAAGTGGGGGGGGGTGGGGCTGGGGTCGTTTAGTTTGGAAAAGGGCTGAAAAGGAAGCGCGGGGGTGTGAGGGAGGCAGAGGGCGCTCAAGGGTGTCCCCAGTGAGGACTTGATGGCAGTAGTTGGGCCCAGTCGGCACTCACGGGTGTCCATGAGCGTGTCAATGTCGTTGATGCAGGGGGCTGCGCCCGGTACTACGGGGGGTGGTGCAACAACTGGTTCACATCCGGCTCAATCGCGCCTGGGCCGCGGCGCCGCCGTTGCTGCCGCCGCCGTTGCGGTTGCTGCGGCCCAGGCCCCACCCAATTATTATCATCCGGCAGCCCCAGCACCGCCACCACCGCCACCGACCCAGGATCCCGTTCAACCCGACAGGCCGATCGGATACGGTGCTTTCGGCGTTGTTTGGTGAGTTTTTACACGCTCTCTTTCATTATTCATTATTCTCTGCGTTATTCTCGAATCGACTCGAAGTTCGCAACGTTGCGACGCTACCGAAAATAATTTTTTTTTTTTTCGTCCACTGTAATCGTAATTAAAATATTTCTATAATTATACAAATATTAGTATATTTCAATAATTCAGTCGATAATGTTTATACACCCAAAATACTTTTCTACAATAACACGAAAAATATCAAATAAATAAAAAAACATTTCTAGCCAAAAAAAAAACATCGTGGAGTTCCAACGATCCAACGTCATAGCCGATAAACGATTATTCGCAATTACTTCAAACTGTTGATTGGGAATCGTCACTGCAGCAATTCAAAATCCCAGCGCAACAATTTATATTGGTAAATATACGGAAGTGCAAGACCCGCTGAAACGGGAGGAAACCAAACAAACAAACGCGAAAAATCGTCTCGATTCTGACAGGACTTACACTTCTGAATATTTACTTTAATACTTCCTGTCGAATCGAATAGCCAAAAAAAAAAAAAAAATAAATGAATCGAATAACCTTGAAAGAAAAAAAAACATTAGTATCCCGGGGATCAATGTGCAATATTTAATTTGTATAATAAACAAATTACGATTCTTGGCTGGCTCGGTGACCTATCGGTACAATGAAATTTCATTGCGCTCAGCCCTAATATCTTTTCGTGTTTCTCTTTTATCCTCGTCGTTTTCTCTACTTCCCCCCCCCCCCCCTTTCTCTCTTTTCCCCTCTCCCGTATCGTCTCGACACAAAGAACGATCGCACGGGAAACATATATAAATCGACGTCGAGGGCATTCACTCCACGAGCTCGCACGCACGAAAGCCAGACGTTCCCCGAGTGTCGAGGGCCCCCCGAGACACACGGAGGGGCAGCCTGCTCGCCGAGTAGACGGACTAGTCGTAAAACGGCCAACCGGACGCGGGGGGGTGGAAGGGGCGGGGGGATTTTTGGAGAGATTCGGAAAAGGGCCCACTGTAGTCTAAACTCGAGAGAATTATTCCGGGCTCCTTTTTTTCCCCCCCTTCGAAACTCGTGGCTGCTTTTTTCCCTTCGTTCCTCGAGCTCACTCGTTATCCATGTCTCAATATCGTCCTTACGATTATTATTTTTCTTCTTTTTTTTTTAATTTATTTATCATTTGCCTTTTTATATTTTTTAAATCATTTATCATTCATCATTGATTATTATTATTCTAGTTTATTATTATTTATCGATTTATTATTCATAATTTATTATTATTATTATTATTATTGTTTTGAAAAATCGAGAAAAACCATTATACATTTATTTCGCAACCCTCGCAGAGCGAAACAACGTATCTTTCTTTTTTTTTCATTTTCGTCTTTTTCTCTTTTTTTTTTTTTGTTGATTTTCTCAGTTTTCATCGAATCGTAGATTTTCACGATGAAGATTCGTCACGATTGTCGAGGTACTTCGCTAATTTACTACCTTTGAAGAAAAAATAGAAAAATAAAAGAAACGGAGAAATAGAAAAATAATGATTTTCGTTGAAACGTAGAGAACTTCGATCCGGTAATTGGAAAGGCACGCCCGAATCTTGCCGGGTCTCGACAATAAGGGAAACGTTAGAGGTTCGCGCACCTTCGGTGTATCCACAGGGCATACGGATTAATCCGCGTGTCGCTCATTCAACGAAAACAATGGGCGACGAGGAAAGCACGAGGGACGATGGCACGAAGGGGGTGGGGGGTGCAGGGGGGAGGAAAAGCGTGGAGGTAGACAATACCCGAACCCTCCGAAGTTTACCACCCCTAAACACCACCGAACTCGTTCCGTTTCGCATTCATATCTATCCGAGTCAATTAAGCCGGATATTCAATCGATATCCGACTCCGAGAAACTCCGATGACCCCTGTCCGGAACATGCGCTTCCGCATTCTCCAACCTTCCGTTCATTCTGACGAGAGAGACGAAACGTCGGATTATCCCAAAATTTACGATGTTTTTGTTCGTGTTAAATTTCGTACCGAGTACGCTTCGTGGAAACGACGTTTTTTGAAAAAAGTTCAATCTGCCTAATTCGGATATACGAATTTGAGGCGGATCAAACTCGATTGATCGCGGATCGATCAGAGTTTTTCTTGAAACGGAGGATTTTGCGGAATTTGGAATTTTGGATTCTGGATTTTGAGATCCCTCGAATTGGAGATTTGGGAAAACGTTGAGTGGGAGTTTGGATGTTTTTTTTTTGGGAAGATTTTGTTGGGTAATTATTGAAATTTAATAAATACGATAAATAGAATAATTGTGAGAATTATATTTGTCAATTAAAATACATGTAATAAATTTGTATTAAACGAAAAATGTTACGAATTTTTTAGATTTTTATTTATTCGATTTATTAGTTCTTTTTTTAATGACAGATTTGTTTTGCTTATTATTATTGATAAATTTAGTTATTGTGATTATTATATTTCTTGTATTTATTATATTTATCGCAAAAGCCTGGGGCGTTCGTGTTTAGAGAAAATTTTATTATATTTTCTACATTGCTGATTCGATAATACAAATTCAAAATTTTTATTTCTAAATTTATAACAAATTTGTCAAATAAAATTAATAATGTACAATATTTTCGATGTTTTTTAAATATGATCCTGCGAAGCTATTTTACGATATTTTTACATATTGATAAATTAATAAAAATATAATGAATGTATTATAAAAAATAAAGCACGAAGATCGTAAGTGTTAATTTAAATAGAAATAATGAATTCTAAATTTTTCTTTGTGGATGATATAATATTAATTCAATTTATAAATAATATTCGAAAGAAAATTATTCGCGTTTACGGTTTTTATTTGTAAAGCTTCGAAGGGACAGAAATAATAGAGATTCGTGAATGGCCGAGGAAAAATCGAAGGGAAAGTCGTAAAAAAGAGGGATCCCTCGGTCCCTCCCTTTTCCCTCAGTTTTTTCGTTTCTTGTTCTGGCACGGTCTCGGTTTCCGTGCGAGTGAAAACGTGATCGATCTCAGCCGAGGGTATCGTTCGTCCTTCTCTACTCGGCCGGAAGCTGAACCCGGAGTCCTTTAAACACCGAGGAACTCGGTAATCCCTTCTTCCCGCCTCCCTTGGACGGATAACATTTTCCCACATTCCGAATGTCCGTGGGTAGAAAACCGCAACGAGAGAGGACAGGAGAAAAAACGAAAGAAACAGTACTGCCTATTTATGACCTCGAAGTTTGCGTCGTTCGTAAGCAACGAAAAATTATTTTCTCTTTTCTTTTTTCTCGTTCTAATAATCCAATAATAAAATGTTTTTCGAGTCACAATAATAATTCAATTATATCATTTCGTATAATTCACTTTGAGAAAAAATTAATATTTAACTATTAACGACAAATTTGCGAAGTATAATTTTCGATCTGATGAAATTAAAAAATGGAAAACAAAAAGAAAATTGTCAAACGATTTATTATTTTCAAAATAATCAACGATGTTCTTTTCGGTAATTGAAAAATCTACAAGACTTGTGAAAATCCAAGCGTGATTGTTATTATTATTGTTGATATCATTAACAATGAGAATAACAATTATTATTAATAGTATGATTTTTTAAAATTATTTTATTTATTTATTTATTTGTTCCTCCAGACTCTCTATTACTTTTTATTATTATTTTATTTATGATTATTATTATTATTGGTATTTCTTCACGTTTGATATTGAAGGTCAAGAAAGGTCAAGACGAATTCTGGTCCAAAGATCATATTATTATGTATTTTAAAAATACATAATTCTTAACAGCTGTTTCCGTTTAATTTTATTCGAATTTTGACGATTTTTCGTTCGTTGGCTCGCGCAAAACGAATCGATGGAACACCTGGCCCTCGTGTGTACTTCGATGTATACTCGTGGTCCACTTTTCCCAACGCCGATAATTTCGCGAACAGGAAGTGAACGCCCGGTGCGCGCGCGCAGACATACACGCGCATTGCATGTATATTCGGACACATCGAATATCTCTTTTCGCGTGGATTTACCGGATTTCCCATATTCCCGTACGGTAGACTCGTTTGGGGAGCCTCGATGGTTCGGTGAACGGTTGCCAATAAACTGAGCGTGTGGAGGAAAAAAACAAAAATAAAGAAAATTCGATAGCGTTGTGCGAGGTTTCATAGCTCGAGCCTCCGCCAACGTGTTTCTCCCAATTATGGGCTAGTATTTTATATTTAGCTTCGATTCGCGAAAAAGCCAAATAAGTCCGGGCGGACTTCCGAAAACATCCCTTCTCCGATCGAGCTCAAATTTTGCACAAACCTTTGTTTCAATGTGTAGAGATACGCCCTAAAAGGATTTTTGGCGACTCGCAATAGTTTCCGAAATATCGAGGTTCGAAATTTTTAAACAACATTTCGCCAAAACTCCCCTTTTTGATCGATCTGAAATTTTGCACAGACCTTCGCTTTGATACGTACAGATACGTAACGGATTGATGGATATGTAACAGTAACAAGAACGAATAAGAAAAATCTGGTGAAACGCGTCGAGAAAGCGTCGCGTGCGAAGCCACGTGGCGGTATCGGTAATCGCGTTTGGACCGTGCTTTTTTTTCCTTTTCTATTCGTTTCCTCTTCGTTCTCCGCTTCGTAATTCGTCCTTAATTCATTTGCATTTCTTCATCATTACCTCCCCCCTTTTTTTTATTCCTCCAACTTCCTCCCCCTCCTTATTTCTCTTTTTTTCCCTCCAACCCTCTTATTTCCCTTTTTTTCCCTCCATCCCTCTTATTTCTCTTTTTTCCTTCCTCAACCCCCAAATCATTTTTTTTTCTTCCATCTTCATTAGGGTCTGCATATTTTTGTAGAATTGGTCAATCGTGTCCTGCCGAGTAATACGAGCTCCTCACCTGTATCTCCCCCTAACCAAAGGGAGTCCGCTCTTACCCCCTCCTTTTTTTTAACCCCCAACTTTACCTCTCTCCCTCTCTCTCTCTGTTTCTCTCTTTCTCCTGCTATCTTTATCTTTTTTCCTGTGCTTTTTTCTCCTCGATCTCGCTCGTTCGTAAAACGATATCTTCGGTGGCACGTTCCCCGTAACCAGGAGATAGGGGGAGGGCACAGGAGAGACCAGCAGGACCAGCACGATGCCGAAGCGTAAGCGACAGCCGGAGAAGCCGCGCGAAATATTGTAGACACGCAGGGCGCTGATCGAGCCTGGCCCGGGCGTGCCAGCTGCCCGGCAGGTGACGGCGCAGCTGTCGATTTTCCTCTAGACACCGAGAGTGCGACGGAGATACTCTCTGTTGGGGGAGGCACTCGAAAAGCACGGGCAAACTCAAACTTGCCGATTTACAACAATTTTTTGACCGAGGACATTTTCAAACGATAAAGACTTGTGATATTGTAATTATGACCATTTAAAAAATACAAACTTACAGGAAAAACCATTTTTTTTCTTTTGGACATTTAAATATTTGCGAAAACTTGTTTTATTGGGATTAAGAACATTAAAAAAAAGATCGACTCATCGATTTTCAATAATTTTTTTACTATGGATATTTCGATATTATTAAAACTTATGATATTGGAATTGTGAATATTTAAAAAATACAAACTTACAGGAGGAACGGTTTTTTTCTTTTGGGCATTTTTTAAATTGACAAAACTTACGTAATTGGGATTATGAATATTTAAAAAAAAGACTGCATTACAGGTGTTCGACGATTTTTTCTCGTCGGCATTTAAAAATAGAAAAAGCTTATAAAATTAGGTATATTTTTTTTATTTTGGATTTACAAAAAGGTCAAAAATTTGTGAAATTTGGTTTATGAAGATCCAAAGAAACCGAAATTCATATTATTGAAGAATTTATTGTTTTTCGGACATTGACGAACGAAGATAATCGATGTTGAAGCGATTTAAGAAACGGGAATAGCCCACATAGAATTTTATGAGGGACTGTCTTTGAGCGGGCTATGTCGAATCGACGGGTTTTCCATGAGGAAACAATGCCGATCGTTTACCCGTTGTTTTACGACCTCGGAGGATCAAGAAGCCCAGAGAGAAAGAGGGAAAGAGGGAAAGAGATATAAATGCAAACCTCGCGGCAGGTAACCGGTCTCTTCGATAATCCACACGGTACAGGGCATACGGTTAATCTTCTCAGCGTAAAAGGAAAATGACGAAAGGGAACGGTGTCAAGTCCATCGATGGCACTCCACTGTACCGCACGAATACATAATACAAACGCGCGAGTGTACTTTCCTCGTTCGTGCCATACACGAATGCGGATTTATTCAGTGACGTATACGAAGCTGACTTGGACGTTTCTTCCATCTCCGCTCGGGCCGTGCGAACTCGTGCGATCATTTTTTTAAATTTTATTTTTTTTAATTTTATTTTTGTTTTTTTTATTGCCTTTGATTTCGGTTTCGGATTTTCGGGGTTTTGATTTTCATCGGGATTTCGACTTTCATTTGGGTTTTAATCGTGTCTCGGTTTGGGTTTTCATTTGGTTGTTCTTTTGAGTTTTGAATATCATTGGGTTTTCGTTTTGGTTTAGGTATTTTTGGATTTTTATTGATTTAGTATATTTCAGTTTAGGATTGTTTGGGTTTAGCTATGTTTGGATTTGGGTTTCCATTTGGATTCGTATTGATTCAGCACATTCCAGTTTGGGTTTGTTTGGATTTTTTGGGCCTAGCTGTGTTTGGGTTTGGGTTTCCATTTCGGTTTGGACATGTTTCGGCTTTTATTTGGGTTTCAGGCGTGTCTGGGTTTGGGCTTTCATTTGGTTCATCGTTTGTGTTTGTTTGGGTTTCAATTTTGGTGTCGGTTAATTTCGTTTCTTTGAGTTTCGGGTTGAATGACGGTTTCTTTCTGGATTTATCTCTGTTTGGATTTTCATTCCCTTGTTTTTTTTTTTAGGTTTTTGAATTCAGGTGTGTTCGGGATTTCATTTTCGTTAAAATTACTTCGGGTTAAACTTTGTTTCGGTTTCCATTCGGATTTGGGTTTGTTTGGTTTTCGGATCGATTTGGTTTTTTGGATTTACCTGGATTTGGATTTTGCGTTACGTTTTTTTAGTTTGTTCGGATTCAGCTGTGTTTCGGTTAAACTTTGGGTTTTCATTTGGATTCCAGTTCGAGTTTGAAATAAAAAACTACGTATATTTAAATGTAACAATATTTGATTATCCATTTTTTTACTTTGAGAGAAAAATTTGTCACTTTCAATTAATCGATATAATAATACCGTTTAACGATCGAATTCAATGATCATTTTCTCGAATTGTTCATGGCTCGATTTGGATTATTCGGCGTGACCTTGGCTTGATTATTCATGGACGTTAGAAAATTGGATATTCTTTGTTTTTCTCCCGGTCTGGGAATCCACACGTTGCGCACGCGCATGCTCTCCATCGCACTATCGCGGCCCAATTATCTCTCGTGTAATGAGAGAACGATAGGGAGCTTTGATGGGCTTTCGATAAGTGGATATCGTTGCACACGTGCACGCGCCGGATTTATCCTCCATCGACGAGGTGCGCGTACGTACACTCAACTTTGCCGGGAAGGAGAACAGGAGAGCCTTCGAGATGAAGATACGACGAGGCTGACGTTCGACCCGCCGTTTTCCTTACCAGAATTCGTGTCAAGCGCACTGCCTTTCATTTCACGCGCGAAACATCGCGATATCAAAATTCCCGACGAAAAAAAAAACCCGGATTGTTGCAAATTTCATTTTTATTAATTTGATCCTATTGAGATATATGACCTTGAAGCTTGAATTCATGAATTCGTCATTTTTTTTTTTTTTTTCATTTTAACAAATTTTACACACAGTGTTTTTAAACCGAGAAAATAAAATTTGTGTTTTGTTGAAATTTAAAAAATGAAAATCGTGAAACGTTACGATTTTTACTTATATTTTTTATTTCAGTTATTAGTCAAAATTGTTTTTTTTTTTTCCAATATTTTGGGTGAAGATTCATTGCAAGAATTTTTTTAATGTTCGACCAATTTTCACCACCCGAATCGCCGAAAAAATGAGAATCTTAAAAAACATATTCATCTGTGTTGCATTCCAGAGAGTTATTGCTATGAATAAGACTACTGAATTTCACTGTTACGTTTTTCAGCCTCGCTTTTAATTCGCTTTTTAATTTAACATTAATTCTAGAATTACAATGATATCTGGAATTTGAAAATTCTTGAATTTGAAAAATCTTGTATTTGAAAAATCTTGAATTAAATAAATCTTGATTTACAAAATCCCTGAATTCAAACTCTCCAACTAACAAAAATTCGGAATCCAATAAATCCTTGAATAAAAAATAGTACTTAAATGTAAAAAATCCTTGAACCAAAGAATTCTAAAAACCAAAAAACCCTTGACCAAAAAAAAAATAAAATAAAAACATTCTTAAAGAACCCAGAAGAAGCCTGAGACCAACGTGAATTCCCTGCGCTTCAACGAATTTCTTCACGACCGTTTCCGCTCCCGGCGATAAAACCGAGAAATTTCATGAAGCGTACGATTCGCGGGTCGGTTTTTCCGTGTAGGCGCGACGTGCGAATCGACCAGAACAAAAAAGAAAAAAAAAAACAAAAAAAAAACGAAACGAATGTTCCGCTCGTGTAAGTTCTGGCGAACACGCGTGATTACACGCCACGAAGGGATATATATTCCCTCAGGAACTCGGGGTATGCAATCCCAGAAACTAGAAGTCGACTTTGTAACGCACTTCGAGAGCAAATCTTCAAGAATTTTCTAGGTATGTGATCCAACGTGACTACCAAGACTTTGAACGTTGTTTCCCTTGTTTTTCAATTTGTTACAATTTTTTTCATTTTTTTACGATTTTTTTTACATTTTTTTACTTTTTTTTTTTTTTTCCCCCCCCCCCCCCCCCCCCGCCCGAAGTTTCTTATCCTCCCGATTTACCGATTAATCTCCTCCCCATTCGCGATACGAATTTCGAAAAGAAAAATAAATCGAAGATCGATAAATAAAAGAAGTCGAACGGAAGAGGGTTTAAGGGGAAAGGTGGGGGGGAGGGGTTGTCGCCATCGGTTTTATCGTACCGTCGCGTGACGTCAAAGTGCGAACGTTCTCGTGGATTAACGTCAACAGGGTGGGGCGGAAGCGAGAGTTTGCCGCGCGGGAATCGATGAGCGTCGCGACGCCGGGCAACACGCAAAGTCGACGTCGTCGGGATTCGTCGATCCTTGTCCCGGCCTCCCTCCGAGGATCTCTCGTCCTCTTCGACCGGACGAGTTCACCGGATTTTCATAATTAAGTGTGCCCCGATCGACCCGGATTCATTGTCCTCGGAGAATAGTTGGAAACATGCTGATGCCGTTTTGGGTTACCATCTTCTCTTCAGGAACGAAAGAGAACCCAATAGCTCAAATTTTGAATGGTTTTTGAAGATTTTTGGAATTTTGGTTTTTTTTTTTGGGATTTCTTGAAAGGAAATGTCAGAGAGATCAGTTTTCATCGTTTTGACGCAAGGATAATATCATTTTTTAATTTTGAGAATATTTTCTGGCAAGCTTAGGGTACGAAATTTTTTTTAGGATTTTTATTGCAAAAAAATGTATTTATTGATTTATTTTTATTGCAGATTTGTTATTTTTATTGCGAGAAATTAGAAACAAATTAAAATTATATTAATTTAATTAGAAGATGAAAAATAAAAATGAAGAATCGTTGCGTCCCAACGATTTTTTAATTCAATAAATACTTGATGGGAATATTTTGAGAATTTCTAGTTATCAATTCCAGGAGATGAGGTTTACTCTTGCATTTTCGTAACGTAACGAAAATTAAGTAAGGAATTAAATTAATAAAACAAATCACTGAATCAATTACAAAAACAAAATAAAAAGAACATTAATAACGTAATTAATAATACGAAATTATATAAACTGTATAAACTATATAATATTAAAATACGAAAATTAATATAAACAAAAGATTTTTATTTGCAACGTCAAAGTTCGTTCCATCAATTTTTTTTTATCGTTATGATATACTTGCAAGTTCGATTGGCGGGAAAAAAAAAATGTTTTTCCTTGACAAAAGTGGAGGAATGAAATGCCATAAAATAAAATATCGTGCGTTACAACGATCCAATCTTGGATGTCATACCGGGGTGAAAAGTGAGGTCGCAATTCCAAAGATTCAGGTCCAGTAAAAGCTGAAAAAAGAACCGACTGGATTCCGTAGTAATTAATTCCGAGGTCGAAAATTGGGCGTGCCTGATTGACGTTGCTTTGATAAACCGTCCGACGTCGGGTATTCGCGATACCGAAATATCCAAACGAAACGATATGGATTAACGTAACACGTTAAATCTCGTTTATCAACCGTATTCGGTTATCAGGGAGCGAATATCTCTCCGACGTTTGCTTCCTGTCTCTCGGTCTCCCCAGGTCTCTTTACCAAACGCGTATGATTTCAATGGGTCAATGTTACGAGTTCTGTGACTTGAATTCTTGTCAAAAAGAACATATAAATATTTATATTTACATTTAGTAATGATAAATGATAAATTATTATATATAATATTATTCCATATATAATAATTCATCATTTATAATTATAAATATTTATATTTATATTTAGAAATTGTGAATTTATAAATCCCGATAAACAATGCGAATTATCTAAACACAAATATAATATAAATATTTGTAATAATAAATGTTATATTTATCAGTTTTGTTAAATTTATTACTTTCAAATATAAATATAAAATGTATAATTATAAATATATATTTTTGTATAAATGAATAGTAATAGATTGCTAATATAATATAATAATTATAAATAATTACAATTACAATGATACTTATAATTATAATTATGCAAATATTTACAGTTTTATCAAACTTGTTATTTTTAAATATAAACATAAAATCTATAATTATAATTATTTTCAATAATATTACATCAGTGATTCCATAACAATCTATCAATAAAAAAAAAAAACAAATATATATAACAATCAATTTTATATTTACCCGAAAAAAAAAAACAATCAATTTAACAAAACTGATAAAACCAACAGTACAAACAATAATAATAATTTCTATCTAAACTCGACGTTTCAAACGCCTGAAGCTATTGAAACCCACATCCGGTGACAATAAAAAAAATGAGTGCGCACACTTGCCCCCTGCGCACGTTTACCCCAATCAAGATCGTATTCCTCGCTTCAAAAAACCTTACCCAACAATTCTCGTTTAACAATTGGTCAAATTTCGATGTTTCTTTATTTATTTTTTTTCCATTCGCGTTTTTTCATCGTCGTGGAAGGTGCGCGTGGATTGACGATCGAAAATCCTCATCGGGGAGAACGAACAGTGCGCGCACAGACACGCACTCTGCACCTGGCACGGTCGATCGCAGGTAGCGCAAATTCTTTTGTGCGCATCCTCCCTTCACTCCTCGGTCTTTCAACGTTGATCGTTCGCGCTCTTACTCCACTCCTCTTTCCCTCCTCTCCCCCCCCCCCCCCTCCTACACCTCGTCTCCCGCATCGTTTCCTTCGTTTCTTTTATTCCTTTTTCCGCTTCACCCACTTGGCGTCCTTTATGGACTCCGCTCCCCTGTCGCCTACCTCCGTCCCACTCGAGCTTTTTTATTTCTACGCTATTACACGTTTCCCATGCTACAGGGATTTTCTCCATTCATTTCTCACATACGAATAGAATTTCTGAGCTTTTTCGGACTTGGATGGTGAATTGACTTGAGAATTACCTTTCCCCCCTCTTTCTCCCCCTTTCTCTCTCTGCATTTTTATTTGACAAAGCGTTTTTTGGTTTACATTGCGTTTTTAGGGTTTCGTACTTCAAAAGGAAAAAAAAAACAGTTCGAATCATCGAAAAATCGCTTTGTTGGCCGTCCGTCCGTCCGTCAGTCTCGCAAAACTCTTTATCTCGGAAATAAGTGGATATATCGAATTTACATTAAAATCATGTATCCAGATGCACGGTCCATCGAAACTCTGAAAAAATCAAACTTCTGTGTTTACGTAAAAAGAAGATACGACCGTTTATCTATCAAAACAAAAAAAAAAAAAAAAACTAACGTAATTTTTATTTTTTCTACAAACATTACGTAAACTTGCACCAATAAATTTACGAGCTTTACTTTCAAATACGAAACTCAAAATTGAGAGAAAAAAATATACGAGAAAATAAAGAAATATAAACAAAAAAAAAATACTCTGATATTTCGTTGGAACCCTCGAAACTGTAAATCCATTTCTCGCGTTGTTTTTTTCATTTGTCGAACTTTGACGAATGGTCGATTTATTCGTCCGGACTTTCACGGTTTTCGGTTTCGGCAATTTTTTTGACGTTTGGAGGTTCGTCCCGATGCTTGGTCTTCCACAGTGTTCAAACTTGTCGGATTCTTCGTTGACAATGATGATCCTAGTATCTCGATGATTCTCGTTCCATCCAGCATCCAACAACGACGATTTCCTTTTCCGAGAATCCTCCACCCACATGTAGAATGGAAGAGGCGCGAGTCCGGCAACACTAAACCCCATAGCGACGTGGTCCATGCACCACTGCATGGCCTATCCCTCCTATCCTTCCTTCCTTATTCCTATTTGCATAACCTGCTTCGACAACGTAGGAATCCCCTCGTTCTCATTCTAGACGAAGAGCAAGGATAGGGAGGGTTGGGGGGGGGGGGAGGGATTTTACTTTGTCCACTATGCGCGAGGTCGTCCACACAAGTTTCCCCTCCCCCTGCCCTCTGTCTTTCTTTTTCCCTCGCAGTTGTACATTTCAGCCGTCTTTTCTTTTGTTTATCCACGTTGGAGAGAAATTGGGTTTGGGTTCTTTGTGCGGTTGGTTGGGTTTGACGGAAGGTTCTTTTTTCAATCGTACCGTTTTCCAGGCCAAGAATTTTCGTCGGGGTAGCGTTTGGGTTTTAGCGATTCGATATAGGGGTTTAAGAGGAACGACCTATACGGGAAGTCCACGTTGGAGTCCAATTGGATTCTCCACTGTTTCCTGATTAACGCTGATCGAGTATTCTTATCCCGTTCGTATCGAATATACGTGATAAGTCGGGAGATAGAAACTGGGCGTGTTGGGATAGGTTACGCGGACCCCTTCGCCAATTTTTAACGTTTCATCGGAGAGTTACGTGAAAGCGTGGTTTGATCAATCGAAGAAAACGATAATTACACCGGATTTTCAGCGATCCCGTTCGAACCGATTTTTTTTTTTTTTTTTTTAAAGATATACCCTTTTTTAAGCGATTCGTACGGTTTTTAATATGAGATTTCGACTCCTCGAAGATCCGCGCGTTCTTTTTTTTATCTGTACATCGAGTTTTGAAAATTCAACGTACGGAACGTGATGGGATATCCATCAATAATCGTTTCGGACTCTAATGGACGATACGGGCATTCTCGAGGATTCGAATTGCGCTCGTACATCGGATTCCAATGGGGAATCCCAATTAGAATCCAACGTACGAGCGTGACGTTTCAGTACAGGGATCCGATGCGACGATCCATTGGCTAATCAGTACTCGGCTGAGCATTGACCTACATCGAGCGTTGGGTCCATGATCATAACGTTGACATCAATCCGAGTATTGGCACTTAAATTTCAACCGGTCTAATCTACATACGTCAGACCAAAATTAATGGAACTCAACTGGTCTTCAAAATTTCACATCGAAAACCCAATGATTGGCAAATCCATATTTGCCTAAAATTCTGAGTATTGGCAAGTTTCTATATTTGCCTAAAAAACTGAAAGTATTGGCAAGTCGATATTCGCCTAAAATTGGCTTATCATCGAAAATTCAATAATTGGCGAGTCGATACTCGTTGAAAATTGGATTCGAATCGATAATCCGATTGGCAACTCCAGGTTCGCCTAAAATTGGCTTATCATCGAAATCCGATTGGCAAGTCTATATTCGCAAAAAATTGGCGTCCCTTTGAAAACCATATTCGATTAAAATTGACTTATCATTGAAAATCCAATGATCGGCGAGTCTCCAGTGACCTTCGATTAGCCAATCGATGTTGATTCCTCCATGTTTGGCCTCATTTATTAGCCATTATCGTTCAATGGATGAAACCTAACTGATCCTCCATCCCTAAAAACATCTTTTCCTCTGATATACCGAGAATTGGTCGGCTTTTTTAAAAACTATGTCGACTGATTGGTCTCGATGCTACTGCGCTATGAAACATTGATAGGTGCCCTTGCTGACGAAGACCTCGCACAGCGTTTGCTACAGGTGTGCAAACGTTGTAAAAGACGAGAGGGAGAGAGAGAAATGCGGGTCTCGTGTGTGGCCTCGTGCAAGCCGTCTATCCATGTGTATATATGATGTGTACCCCGGTTTGTCTCATGTTCGCCAGGTGCGAGATCAGGTGCGCTCAAGCCAATTCAGCGTTCATCCCAACGAGACGAGACACCTCTTCAGCCTCGCTGTTTTATACGACCGTACGTGTTGTTCTTCCCCCCTCATTTTCTTTTCTATGTTTTTTTTTTGTATCGTGTTCCTTGTAC
>JAPYZI010001336.1:0-33428 GCA_030523105.1 Ophioninae sp. A BG-2022a
ATGGTCCGACTTTGAAATTCTGCCAAAAATCGAAAAATCATCGGATTTCAATGATTAAAAAAGCATTTTGAAGAGAAAATCATAACGAAGAGATTGAGCACAGAGTGGAGAGCCAAACCCTAAAGGAAAAAAAGTTATCGTCGATTGAGTGAAAAAACGTATTTTACCGAAAAATCGAAAAAAATGTTTGATTTTTAATATTTTTTTTATTGGGCTATTTACACGTAATTTGATCCCCTGAACACGAATCCACCAATTATTTCCCCTAAAATCCAAAATTTCCATGAAAAAATCGTAAAAAACGTGGAAAAACACAATTTTTTTTGCCGCGTGCCGTGCTTTTGACGAAAATTGGACGACACGCGTAATCAGCTGAAAATTTTCGATAATACAGACCCTCAGAACTATTTCAGAATCGAAAGAGAAAAAAAAGTTCGACCCTCTTGCCGCAGTAACGCGACAATACGCGATAACACTGCGGGCGTTTGGCCGTTGCGAGCGCGAGCGTCGACAAAAAATTTCAAGGCCAACCGGTGTTCGCTCGTGCGGAGAGTATCGGATATTTGCGAGTAATTCGAGGGGCATCTCGGCCAGATGGCGGGCGCGATCCGCCGGGATCTACGGATACAGGTACGCGTAGCTCGCGATAACGGAAGACAACGAGGCAGCGTATAACTCGCGAGTCGCGTTTAGTTCTCCGGAAGCACGGATTCGAGGCTGCGACGGACTCGTATGGGTCGCGCCAGGCGTTCGGACGTCGACGAACGCACGGGCACCCGCGTACACGCAACTATCTACATATATTTCGGAGCTGCGGTCAGAGCGGAGAATATACAAGAAGTTGTACTCCGGGCTTCTTCGAAATCCGATTGTGACAACATCCGCGTGAACCGATTAGCCAGCCACTTGCTTTTATACGTATACGCTCTCGGATGTGTGTACGGGCTCGTTTATACCTATAGGCCTTCTCCAACATAAATATTTACGACTCATTCGCGTAGCTAATATAAATGCGATTTGGGCGTTTGCTCTTTTTAGTGCATGCTCTAAGCCGATTAGGGTAGCACAATGCTCACGGTTTCGATGCTCCCGCTGCTGCTACTGTATTGTGCTCCCCGAGCCTTCTCTCTCTCTCTCTCTCGCTTCCTTTCGTACAGGACCACCTCCTATGCCCCGTCACCTTTGCATCCCAGCGAGCGAGTCTCGCCTCGCTCCCTGCGCTTTCCTTCTCCGTGCGTATCTACCCGTGTATTTATATCTGTACCGTATACGGGCAGAGGGGGGGGGGGCGATCCTCAACCGTAAGCACTATTCCCGCTCGGTGACGCGGATTTAGTCGCTTTACAGCTTCTCTCAATAGAACGCGCGAGTCGAAATAGTAGCGCGAGACCTTCTTACCTCCCTCCCTGACCCGGCTCTTTATCCGCCTACCTTTTTCTCTGGCTCTGTCTCTCGCTCGCTCGCGCGCGCCTCTGTGTGTATGCGCGCCTCGCTGTATAATAGGAGCCAGAGCCAAACAGCAGAACCGCTCGAGAGTGTCATCTCGTTGGCATTGTTATCCTCGCTGTCGGATTAACGACGAATACGTGAGGATCCGCCATTCGACACGCGTTTCAACGTTTTCGTTCAGCCTGCATTAGTATCGCTAACCCGGGAGTCTGCGTTGTACCTACATCAATCGGGAGGCGTTTTACGATTAATATTACACGACCCAATTTTTTTTTTTCCAGGCGGAAGAACGAACAGCTACAAAACTCGACGGTGTACGTACGTACGTTTCATATTTACGGGAGCAACGATGCGCGAGAGCGAAGAAAATTAGTAAAATTTTGACGAATTTCCCGGCCGGATCGCTCGAACGATCCCGGGCGTTGTATTTTTTTTTTTTTTTTGCTCTTGAAGAGAGGCTGATACGATTCGGAATAATTATACGGTGACTCGAAGCTCGAGGACCGGTGAGAAAGGGACGCGACGTATATTCGTGCGTCGGTTCGTCTCCGTCTCGCGTGCGTAGAAACGTACGGGTACGCGTCCGTTCGCGTAGGTAGGCTGGTACTTTCGAGAGTCCGCGGCGCTTCTTCTCCCCGTGTTTTCGTGATTCTCCGCGGATACGTGTAAGCGACTCTCCACCCCATTGTCAGACCCGGAGGGCTTCTTCTCTTCTCCTCCCGGTTCCCGTGCAGACACGCATTTGTTATCCTTTTGAATGAGCCCAGGGCCCCGCTATTATTTATTCCATTCTTATTTTTTGTCAGACCAGGCCCACCAGGCTTGTACGCTCGATTCCGTTGCGAGCTTCTTGCGCTCCAGATATATATATATACGTGTATATGTTCTTGAACGTATACGCAAGCGTACACGTACGCCGGTACGTACCGGTGTGCGCCAGCTCCCGCGGTTGTGTGCGCTGGAGATATAAGTCACACCGGGCGAGCAGTGGTTCTGTCATTTTTATCGCCTCTCCCTGAATTAAGAAGGTGAAACGCCGCCGGATGTTCCAGCTACGAAAACCTCCTCCTCCTCCTCCTCCTCCTCCTCCTCCTCCTCCTCCTCCTCCTCCTCCTCGTTCCCCCTCGGTCTGTCGCTTGCCCTCTGCGGTACCTTTTCACTTGCCCCGTCGCGCTTTCCTCGTCGCGTTCCCCTTTGCGCACCGCGCGCGCATATATATATCCGGGATGACTCCACGAGCCACCGGAGAATCACCATTATATTATCGCATTAGTGCAGATGGAACCGTCAGATTAATCGTCGAACGCTTGTTTTCTCTTATTTTTCGGGTTGATTTTTTTTTTCCGTTCGCTTTCAGAGGTCACGCGGGTTGACCCTGGACTACGGCTTTTCAGCTATCGGAGCTTTCCTCGGTTTTTCCCTCCCTTTTTTTACTATCTTCTTTCGTCGTCCCCTGTACGCGCACCGTATCGTCCGTCAGGATCCAATAACATATTTGACGCTCCACGGAGGGACGAGTGTTCGGTCCGGTGGTGGGTTTCTCTCTCTCTCTCTCTCTCTCTCTCTCTCGTTCCCTCCAAAAGAAGGGTCCGCGCGAAATCGGATTGACCGACGTCCGTTCTCTCCACCGCGAGTCTCGCATATTGACTCGGCTCGCGCTTCGATTTCCACCCACCCTCTCTCTCTCTCTCTCCCCAACTCTTCGTTTTCCTCTTTTTTCTTTCCCTCGTTCGTTGATGATACAGCCCGGATTACTGGGATCCCTTCTTATTCTTCTCTTCTTCGTCTTGGGATGTTTCGTTTCGTCGGCGACTACAGTTCTTCCGCCCTCTCTCTATCTCTCTCTCTCTCTTTCTCTTCAGGATCGATCGTACCGTGGCTAACCGGTTGTTGAAATCACTGTTCTCTCCGAGAAGCGGAAACAAATTTTTCTTTTCGCTCCTTTTCGTACGAAAATGATTGTTTATAACGAGCCGCGAAGACGTATATTTCTCGTCGGCTACGATCGTTCGAAACTGACGAAGGAAAGAAAAACGAAGCGACCGGGCGTTAAAACGCGACAAGGGGGCGAGTGGTGCAACGATGAGGAGAAAAGAGTGATTTCTCCGTCTTGCTCTCTTTCGCCCTCGGTACTCGCGTCGAGGGGCGAGAGTCTCCGATTCGGGCGTCTTTCGAGGTTTTGGGGGGTAGCGGGGAAGGGGGTGGTTTTGGTGGGCGTCGATCGCGCCCCGGTGCGACGTTTTCCGAGTTACTCGAGACGGAGGAGGTACGAGTAGCGCGCGGGGGCGCAACGGTACTACACACCATTCCTCGTTGCGGCTCTCGTGAACGAGGAACCGAGAAAAGCCAACTCTTGGGGATAGTGGAGCGCGAGGAAGCGCGTATATACGTATATACGGAGAGGGGAGGAGGGTGGGTGTCACCGGGTGAGCTTACAGCGCAGGGGGAGAATAAATTGATTTCGTTGACTCAACCAGCCGTAACGTCCCCCTCGGCGCGATATCAACCCTAAGCCACGGTTATCTTTATTTAAGCTTTACGAGGGCAAGAGAGACCGAGAGTGAGAGGCGGAGGAGGAGCCAACCGTATAGCTGTACGCAGCGTGTACCTACGGAGCTCGGCCGTACCGCGAATCGAGGAAAATGCTTAGATTTATACTTCCGTGAGAACTCTGTAGCGGGGTAACGTATACGGTTTCTTCGCGACTCTTGCACACGAGTACGCACGGTTCAATCGTCCTCTGACCCGACGAGAAGAGGAAAAAAACATTTTTTGAACGTTTCGTCGTTGCCTCGAATCACTTTTTGCCGAACCTAACGGGAAGAGACCCGTTGAAAAGTGGAAGTACACCTCGATCGACCTCGGAGAATAAACGCGAATACGTACGGAACGTCCGAATAGCTCGACGCGGTTGTTTCGACGGGGATAAGTAGGGAGCTCGGGTTTGTTCGATACGTTCGTAACGAGGTAACGGAAGCTCGATCTCGTCGTCGGTCACCCTACACGCGAATCGTCGTTTCGGTTGCTTCTATCGCGCGGCCTCTCGTTGGATCGTCCTTGTCGAGGATTTTGATGACCGGATATCCGTTCGAATGAACGAAGCTCTCTCTCTCTCTCTCTCTCTCTCCATCCATCCGTCCGTCCGTCTCTCTTGGACGGTGGTCGTCAATGACCGTCCGAGGGTAGCTACGAGGGGATCCTCTTTACAGAGCCCGAGAGAAAGATGGAGAGAGAGAGAGAGAAAGAGAGAGAGAGAGAGGAACGAGACGCGGTGTATAACGCGTGTTGGAGGTTGACGCGGCCAAACCTCTCGCCGTCTCTCTCCCTCGTATTCGACACCGGCGCTGCGTGTAAATAATGGCACGTGCGAATGATGGTCTCTCGTTAATACAATGACACGTTGAGCCCCAGCAGCCCTAGTGTTTATATCAGCTAGCTTCGACTGCTCTTATCCAGCTCGATTCAACCGCTTCCCTTGTTCCAGCGCGTACGCAAACACGCGTCCATTTTTCACTCGAAAAGTCTCGTCCATTCTCCGCGCGTCGCACCAACGCCGTCGAAACTCGTTGTCCCTTTGGATCGATACGTAAAAGTTCGCTCTCGACATCGGACGTCCCAACCGAAGACTCGGAAGGAGCTTCTCCCGTCGAAAATATAAACAACCCGTGTGAAACTTTTCATCTCTCGATATAATTCTTGCCGATCGAATTTGTCTCTTCGCGTACGAAACGAATCGATACACCTCGGTATTTTTGAGCGCTCGTGTACGACCGGGGCTGATCGAGCGCGCACGCTCGAGTACATCGGGCGAACGATACGTCCGCTATTGTCTGAGACAAATGGGAACGAAGCGTGCGCACGAATACACAGTAGAAAACCCTTGGAGACGCACGAGATACGGGAGGAGTCGAAAAGAACGTACGAAGAAACGTCACAGCGCGTACGTACTCTTGTACGCGCGCACGGGCGCGCAACGAGGGAGGGACGGGTGTACGCGAATGGGCCAACGGTGCTATTCCTGGGAGGGATGTTACATATACCGTACACTTTACAGTACAGAGGGTATACCCGAGGCGACCTAATAGTTGGCGGAGCCTCGACAATATTATAATAATGAAGCACGTCATTTCTCAGAGTGTCAACTGCACTGAATTCGCAAGGAGCTGCGGATGGTACTGGCACGTAGAGAGCTCGACTTGTGCGCGCTGTCTATATATCTGTACGGTTACTTGTATCACCGTTAATATATACACGTATATATGCACGCGCGTACTATACGCAGCATCCCCGAGGTACGTATCCCTCGATGTATACTCGAGGGAGTCGTCAAGCTCTCGCGTTCGCTGCTCTCTCTCTCTCTCTCTCTCGCTCGAGCCTCGCGAGACGAGGCGAGGCAGGGGTCGAAGGGCCGCGTCGTGGAAGCTTCATCAGCGGATATTAAAGGATTTGCATCGAGTATTATATTGTTACAGTCGTTATCCACAGCACTAGTTCGAGCCTATCGCTGACTCGTGTCTGTATCCCTCGCACGCTCGCTCTCCCCGCGCTCTTCTTACACAGTCATGCGCCATCCGCGTCGCCTTCTCCTCCTTCTCCGTCCCGTCGCGTATATCGTGTACACGACGGCTCTAATGAAACGCGGCGACGGCGCTTCGTCGTACATAATTCTTGGTCCCTCGTCACAGCCCACCATCGCTGGGATCTTTCCATCGAGTTTGTCCGGTAGGACGGATCGACGGGGATCCGCGGATCCGTTCGTAGATCCACGCGGAGAAGCAACGGCGGCTCGTATTTGTTCAGCGACGTTGCTATCCGGGGAAGCAAGATTGAGAACGGTGAAATTGCGTAAATTGGCGTCGACGCGGAGCTCGCGCGAAAGGCGCGTGCCCTCCGGTTAAAGACGGACGAAGAGGAACCCATGAAATTAATTAATCGAGCTGCAAGGGCTTTACAAGTGCCCCGTGTTTAAACACCGCCGTAGCGGTACAAGGAACGATTCGAATCTCCTCTCGTTCTAGAATCGTACACCATCGAATTCTCCGTACGTACACGCCGCTCGACTCTGTAGCTATAGAGCCGAGGTTGCCAATCGCGGAAGGAGAGCAGAGAGAGAGAGAGAGAGGGAGCTCAGCCGATAGAGCGAAAACGTCCAAGCGTAGTATCGAGGTGGATACGGAACCGGGGGGAGTTGTTCACTGAAAAGCCAAGCCACGCATCTGTGGCCCCCGCGATTCTCGAGGGTGTTCAAAGCCCCGCTCCATTTTGCGCCTTGTGTACAAGGGCACGAATCTCGCGCCTCTCCCGCTCTCTCTCTTCCTCTCCCCCTCTCTCCCGGAGCGCTAACTTTATTGCTACGTATACCCAATTTGCTTATTAACTCGCAGTTAGCCGCGGCTGTGCGTCGATTAATTAATAGTCGCCGAGAGCCGCCAGATGGAGACACGCCCAATGGCAATACGAAATTTGTACGCGTCAGCCAGAGAGCGCGTTATCGTTTCCTCGTCGAGATCGCTCTCGTCTCGTCGATCCTCGTCCCTCGTTGCTCTCGTTGTCCGCTTTCTTTTATTCCATTCAATCGTCCTCTCGACCGTTCCGGACGCCGTACACTTGTTTTCCCGTTTCGGGAATTACGACCGCTGGAATTCTTGAGATATCGTTCGCCGCATAATTTTCACTTTTCGAATAGTCGCTATGAATTTTTCAAGGGTGCGAATATGCGCGCGAGGGCGATATCACCGGATGCTTATGGCCGGCCGGTTTAAATCAATAAGGATACGGCCATTGAGTCAGCACGCTGGTATACACGGCTATACATTCATGCGGCAGGGGGAAGAATATTTCAAAGATCCGGTCGTCTTCTCTCTCTCTCTCTCTCTCTCTCTCTCTCTTTCCGCCTGGACCTTTCGATATCATCCCGCGAAACCCTAGATCTCGCTCTCTGTTTCCTTCTCGCATTCCCAACGCGCCCTCTCCGACTCGTCTTGACGCCCAGCCAGCGGAATTTCCTTCCTTCGCCCTCGGTCCTTCTCTCTCTCTCTCTCGGACCGCCCGTACACCGTGCCGCTCTTCGGCGCTTATTCACACTTTTATTATCTCGCGGGTGGCTGCCGGTGCTGCTGCTCTCCCGATGCCGCCGCTGTGAGAGTGAAACATTTTTTTTTATCGCGACTTACCCCCGGCGCGGCACCGACACGGGCTGTAAACTCGCCAGCTTGATTCGCGATCGTTCCACTTGGCTCTTTCTTTCCTCCTCGCGTACGCGACCCTCGCTCTCGAACGCCAGACCACACGGGCCAACTTCGCTATCCGTGTTCGACTCATCCCTTGACGCGCAACTCCTCTCTTCCTTTCGCCATCTTCGCGCGCACGTCACGAGTTTCATTGCCGACCAATCGATGAGACGCGTCTCTCGCGACCCTCTCCTTTTCTTCGATACTCCTCTCGTTCCTTCGGCCGTTCTCTTTCCTACCGTTACCAATTTCATCCGTACTCGGGGAATGTGCAACGATTCAACTTTATCGTTGCTTCAACGCGACGTAATTTTGAGCGTTCGAGAGCCATCGAAACTCGATGAATCAAACGGGATTTTCGAGACAAGTTCGTATCGCGAGCGTGCGTCTACGCGTACGCGTCGAGTCGGTTGAAACATTCGACGCGCACGGTGCGAGCCGAGGGATGCCCGAGACATTCGTCAAGCGTAGCGGTACCGGCTAGAACGAGTTCTCGTCCCTCTCTCCGTTTCTATCGAAAACTCCCGTCGAGGATGTCTCCGGAGGTCTCGGTGTGACCAACCTACCCCTGTCGCGACCCCTCTTCTGGTATACGCGTATGCGCGCGTGTAACCACGCGTATTTATACGTATATATCTGGTCGCGGAGAAGACGCAGACGCGGGTCCTCCCGCGCGTCCCTTCGGGACAGAGCGGTGTCGAGGTCCGACGGTGACCTTTTGTTCCTCGGTGCTTTCTACTCGCGCAATATTAAACCGCGTACGTCTTCGGAGAGCGAGGGAGGAGGAGGAGGAGGAGCGCCTTCGATGGTTATTCGCGAGCCCGCTTCTCCTCTTCCTTTCTCCGTTTCTCCGGGTGACCCCCGCTGACGCCTCATCGCGCACGGCGCACCGTGAGGTCGCTCGCTCCTTATTGTAACGTCGGACCGTTCCTCGGAAACTCTTCTCGGCCCTCCGTATTTTCCCGTCTCGAACGTGTACGCCGTTCCCGTGTACGGAGAACGCGACGCACCGGTCGACCGGAAATCATCGCCTCGGGGCGTCCGTCGACCCTCCGTTGTTAGCTCGCTCTCCTTTCCTCGCTTTTCCTCGAAGCCAAAATATTTTGACGGTCTCGCTTCGGAGCCCGGTTTCCCAGAGACTCCGCAAATTTTGACGAACCCTCGGAAGTGTTCTCGCCGCGATGCAGCGCCGCGAGGAAGCGATCTCTTCCCTCTTGACACGGGGAAGAGATCGCGTCAAGGATTCGTCGGGATTCGATCGTCACCGTGCCTGATCGATCCGTGGGGAAAGCGGCTCGATCGGTCGGGCTCTCGGGGAACGGGAGAACGCGTAAAAATGTCTCGGTCGGTGGGAATGACGGTGCGATATCGGGGCACGCGATAGAGCGCGGGAGGAAAAAGACGACGGCGACGATTTGGCCCGAATTTGGGGAAAAAGGCACGGGAAGTTACGGCGACCCGTGATTATATACGTATACAGAGGCGCGGCGCTCGAACGACTCGTACACCGGAGGAACGATCGGAGATTCGCGGGTTACGGCGTGGGTGTGTCCGGGACAAGGAACGGGCGGAATCGAGATCGCGTTGCTGAGCTAGCTTCCGGTTTTTACCGCGTCTCTCCCTCGCCTCCCGGAATCGCTCCTTCGCCTCTGTACTCGCGCCAACATTGTGTCCCATCTTTATTTGATTATACGGAGCATTCGTATACACGACTCTCCCGCGAGTCGAGAGCAAACTTTGAGGGTCTCGGGATCTCGTTCGCGATCGGCGTTCCTCGCTGAGATTTTCTCCTCCCGCGGGATCGCGGCGCCGAGCGGCCAAACATTTTCCCTTCTCGCGAGACGAAGCGATCTTTTTATTCGCGAGCGAGCGCTCGACCGTTTCCTTTTTCGTTTCTTTTTAAACGCAACGGCGGTTCGCGCGTACGCGTGCGGAGGGACGATGTCGGTGAGCGCGGATATCGGCTCCCGCTAACGGATGAGTCGCATCAACTCCCGTAATGGGGCGTCGTTCGGTCCCCCCCTGGGAACGAAGAGGTTCCCGCGTTTTATATACGCGACTGCGCCAGCGGTGCGAGGGGGGGCCCCAAATATTTCAACGAATCATTACTTTTAATTCGCGCCGAGTCGGCTCCTCTAATCAAGACTGATGCGCGCCCGCTGAACATCCGTTCGAGCGACGTCGGCCCCGTCCTCCGCGATCCGCGCGAATCGTCTTGTCTATTATTCGGTATCGATCGAGCGCTCCGATATCGCGTACGCGAAGTTTACCCGTGATCCATCCTCGACGGCCGCGAATTCGGCGAAACGCTCCCCGGGGGACGAAGAGGGCCGGGGGGGTCGTTCCACCGGTGAAAAATACCCATAATTGAAACCTCGACGCGTACGGTGGACGACGAGGAGACGTACAAAAGTTGCATTCACCCGGTATTCCGGCTGTTGAAACATTCTCGTTCCGTCTCGCTCTTCTCCCGATCTTCGAAGGATGCTCCGACGCCCCGAGAGAACTCGTTCGCAACGATCGCTCGGCGAGTCTTCGAACGGCGGATGCCCCCCCACCGCGGCTCTTGGGTAACGAATACAATTGCCATTAGGAAACGTCGGTCGGACGAACGATTCGGGGATTCCGGGGTCTCCCGGAGGTGCACCACCGCGTACCTGTATTACGCGTGTACGAGCGCCGGGATACACCGGGGTGCCGAAGAGACGTTGACGTCTTGCTCGGGCGAATCGGTATTCACGTCCGAAGACCGCGGACGAGAAAAACGGAGAGCAGCGAGCGAATCTTTCGGGAGGCACGAACGATCGCGCGCGCGGGAGCGAGACGGAGGAATCGGTCTCGCGTCGTACACGGCTGGCCTCGCCGCGGGAAGCATCGCCGCGCGCGGCGGTAGGTCCGAGGAAGCGACGAAACCGGCCCCCGGGTTTCGCCGGTCCCTCAACGGGAGAGAGAAGGACGGACGGAAAGACTACCGGTGGCGTATTACGACAACAATAATTTTTCATAGTCCAGATGAGAAGAAAAAGGGAGGATGCCATTCATTAGCCCTGTCGTATATAGACGTTTATCCCCCTCTCTCGCTGACTCCTTTGGTTGGTTCGCGCGTTGTTGCTACCGACTCTGACACCTCAATAACGGTGGAAATCTACCACCGCTGTGTCCACCACCCGGAATCGTTTCGTCTTACCTTTGTGACTCTGGCCCGAGTCTCCTCCTAATACCCGAGTTCGTATACACGGGCTTTTATACGCGCCTCGTTGTGTCGCCCTCGGACAATCGTACTCCCGCGAGTTCTCGTTGAACGGCGTCGTCTCGAGGCCCTCGGGACCGTAACGCCCGATGAATACGGTCATTACCGACAACGTCCAAACATACGTTTGACGTTTCCTCTTAATCCCCGGAAAAACGGAGAACGATGCTTCACCCTCGTTTTTGGTTTTTCTCCCGATCGAGCTTGTGAGAAACAACGAAACGCGCGCGCGGTGAAAACGAAGAATTTTTCTTTCGCTTTTTATTTTTGTCAATGGCGGACCTCTCGGTCGTGGCGCGTTTGTAGAACACGATACAAATGTTTGGTAAAACATCTTGGTCTCGGCACAGCGGGTAGAATATACGCGCCGTGTGCGTCGCGAGGAGGAACGCGGGGATTTCTCGCGGGAAGTGGCGAGAAGGCGCAACGGGGGCAAAAGGCGAGAGAACGGGAGAGAGCGAGAGAGGAGGCGAACGCTGGCGCGGTTCTGGCTCTCGGACGGTACGAGTCACGGACACCCCGCGGCGTACCATCCGGTAACTCGACACCGTCGTTTGTACGACGAGAGAGAGGCAGACCTTCCGAGACGCAAAGAGCGTAACAGCGAGAGAGAGAGAGAAGACGCGCCGAGCGACGAGCGGCCACCGCCTCGCTAACAAAAACACACGTATGAATAACCTACGACAATGGCGAAACTCCTCGTCGCCGCACACGCTCGCGCGCACACAAATTCGTCTATTCTCTCGCGTTTTCCGTATCTCCTCCCTTTCAACCACCCAATCGGGCGGATCTCTCGCTCGGTGCTCCATCGGTCTCTTCTTCTCTCCGCCGACCCCCCTCCCTCCCGCTCGCTCAAATTGCCGGGCCGGTGTGACGTTAGATACCGTTTAAGGATTAATACAGCCATAAATAAGAGTGGCTTTTTGGTGCCTCGCTCCGCGCGTCGGGTACAATGACTGCGCGAATGGACGCCAAAACTCCAGCCGCAGAACTTTTCACTTCCCCCTCGTACCAATAAAAATCGTACATAACCGATGGAACGTCCGCGTTAACCGAACAGTGGCCCGACATCTGCCCGATATTTTCATACGGCGCGATGGGCCGTCGCTTCGGCGACCCTCCTCGCGTACGATTTACACGTCGCAACGAGAGATCCTCGCGGGACAATCGCGGTCGCGGCGACTCCACGGGTCGAGATTTATTTTCGACACGAGCGAATCGAATCATTCGCGAATCGCGATTCGCCGAATCGTTGAATCTTTGTCGATCGCGGGAGCGTCTCGGCCGCGATCTTTGACCAACCGAAATATCCTCTCGGCACGGATATTGCATCGGCGTTTCTCGCGACAGCGATAATACAACGAGAAGAAATACGGAGGGAAAAGGCCGCAACGCCGAGAGCGCGATCGTGCCCAAGGACCGGCGGACGGAGAGAGAGAGAGAGAACGAGCGTAAAACACAGCTGCGGCGCATACAGTTCGCAATCAACACTTTGGAAGGATTCGCGAACACGGAGAGAGAGAGAGAGAGAGAGAGAGGCCGGCGTTCCGAGAAGCGAATAATTTCATTCATACAGAACGGCACCCTGGCCAAACACCGTCGAGCTTCTCTTCCTGCAACAACTCGGCGTGTATTTCGCGCGTGTATACGGTTCGTGCGGCACGGTTGTTATTGTTACAGCAGTACGAATAACTGGCAGACGCGAGCCGCTCTACGGCTAATCGGTATTTCGATGCGTGTGTTTGGGCGTTTCGTCGAAGCACCGGTGGCACGTTTCGTCGCCGTCAACACGGAACACGCGCGATCGCTTTCTCCCGTTGCAGCGGCGGCCTCGCTCGAAACCGCGCAGCCCTTCGAGGATACCTCGATGACTCGGCGTAGGAGGAAAACGAGCCACGACCGACCGAGCCTCCCGAAAACCTCGTAAAAAGGAATAATCTTGGAAAGAGCCTCTCGTTTCTCAATTAACCCGAAAGTCGTAAATCGATCGGTGCGATCGTTTACGATTGTTTCGAGCCATCTGTTCGTCGGGTGACGGTCGGGCCGTCTTTGGCGATCGAACAGCTCGGAGAGACCCGGGCGCACCCGTCGCGAGAGGAAACAGACGCCCCGGAAACAATCGTCCCGATTATCGTTCGCAAGAGTCGTGAGAGTCGGTCGGAAGGCAATCGCGTCACTGATGCTCGACGAAGATTGTCCCGGACGAAGGAACGACTCTGGGATCCGGGAGCGGGATTATTCGACGACTCGTTCGACGAGAGTCCACGCACTTCCGGGATTAGAGCGTTGATCGTATCAATTCTCTACTTTTCCAGAGTGCTCGTCGCAACGACTCTCGATCGCTCGGTGAGATTTAATCGTTCGTTCGGTACGCGTCGATCGAACCTCGCCGGGCTCGTTTTCGCGTCGCCCCGTCGTCGGAGGTTTTTTTTCGTCGCTCGTTTCGACCGATCGCCAAATTCAATATTTCAAACATAGATGTCTCTCGTACGCTGGCACGGCCGATGAGACTCGCCCGAATTTCGAGGAAGCGGGATCCTTGCAAATTTCGTTTACCCTTCCTCGCTCCGCCCCGCGTGCAGCTCGGCCGAAAAAGGGAGGAACGAAATTAAATACGTGTATGTATATAGGTACGCGTATCCTTCCACGCGTATATATATATATATGTATACACGAGATGTTGACAAATTGCGCGAAGGCGTCGCTACAACGGATATTAATGGGGTAGCGAAGATACAAAAACGTGAGCGACTCGACTCTCCCCCGCGGCTCGTTTTTTTTCCCTCATTTCGCCCCCCCCTTCGCGGCTCCCCGTGTTGTCCTCGTCGTTCGGAGCTTACCACAGCTGCGGATGAAGAGAAACGACGAGAGACGCTCGTACCGGTCTTGCTCCTTCTCACGGCCCTTTGCCCCTTTCCCAAGGACAAGAAAAGGTTTGCGCGAAGCGATCAGAGCCATGCGCGCGACGTCGATGACACCGTATAGAGAATCCGAGTCTCCCACATTGGGCAGACCGCTCACTAGCCAACGCGTTATTACTCCCGCTGCTTCGTTCCCTTCTCTCTCTCTCTCTCTCTCTCTCTCTCTCTCTCTCTACCTTTTTCCTTCGATGTTTCTTGCGACGTACAACCGCGAGAAAGACGCGGACGGTGAGGGGGAGAGACTCTCCGCAAAAGGCCACACGGGGAGAAGCGCCAAAAAGGTGGTGCGACGGAGCGAGCGAGAGAGAGAGAGAGGACGGAAGGTTCGCGAGAAGAGGGCCCGGGGTCTTGTTTCTCAGCCGCGGTATAGTTTAGTACGAGGGACACCAAAGCCAAGGAGGAGACGGAGCTTTCAAAGAAGTCTCCATCAATAACGCGCGAGCTCGCGCGTCCTCGCCCTGAGAGACGTGGAAGACCGCAAGATTAATCACCCTTCTTTCGCTCCTTCTTCGCCTTCTTCTTCCTCTTCTTCTCTCGCTACCCGTTTTTGTCATACCCGTCGTCTTTGCGGGACTCTTTTCTCTCCCTTTCTCGGCCTTTCTCTCTCCGTCCGTTGTTGTCTCTCCGCGCTGCTACTCTTTACCGCCGCTGCTAGTAGGCTCGCTCGAGTCTCTTCCGTCCGCGAGACGCGTTTCCACACAAGCGTACCCACAAACGCGCGACAATCTCCAGCGGGAGGAGCTTACGGTCTCTCCTCCTCCGTTCTAACATGGCTAACTGCGGCGCGCGGACGCTTGCACGCGCGCACCTTTTTTGACGAGTCCACGCTTCGAGCGCTCGCGTACCGTCGTTCGTGCGCGGTCTCCGCGTTTGACGTTCCGCGAGAGACGGAGCGCCGATACGAACGGCGTTGACCGGTATCCACCGGGGAACTCCCGACCTCCGGCGACGCGTCCTCGTACGTTCTTCCGCGAGCCGTACGGAAAGGCGGCTCTCTCCGATTAGCCCGCGAATCCAACCGGAGAACGAGCTTCCGCCTCGCCGCGATATCGTCGGGAAAATAGAACGGATGCGAGGGAAAAGGTGGAACGACATCGGGGGCGGCGGCGGCGGCGGCGGTTTATCGGAAGCGTAGAGACGAAAAACTTACGGATGTCCTCATGAATGGATCGAAGCTCTCCGGGCGGAAACACCAGCGGCAGCGAACGCCACCGATATCCTGGAACATCTCTGCTACAGCTCTCGCTCGGTGGCGGGCGGGGGGGGGTCGGCGTCTTTTTGCCAGCGTAAGGTCGCGGTTCCCGTCGCGGGGGCGCGCAACGCCGTCACCGTGGGTTTCTCTCGTTCCGCGACGTCGACCGAGCAACGGTGAGAAACGCCTCGCGTCGCTCGAAAGGGCGAGAAAGAAAGACGGGAAGAGCGCAAGGTGGCGAGACGGTGGTGGCGGTGGTCGTACGGCGGCAAAGGGCCATGAATATTTCGCCACCGCACTTATTTATGCAATACTTTGCGCTGGCAGGTTTACGGCTGTTGGCTCCCTCGCTACGCTTTTCCCGGTTACACCCGCTCACCGCCACGGGGCACCGGACCGCGCGCGCGCGCACTCGCGCTCGAACCGATCCCACCGGGCGCTTCCGTTCTCGCGCGAGACCCGTCTCACGGACGGACGGACGGACAAACGGACGGACGGACGATCGGTCAGTCTCGACCTTTGATAGCGAAGAAAAGTGCGGACCGCGGTAAAACATAGGTAAACGTCATCCACCCTCGGAACGTCCGACGAAAAACAAAGTTTGTCGAGCAACGCCGAAGAAAAGACGCCCCGCGAGGACGGAATCGTATTTTCCGGAGCGTGTCTATCGTTGTACGGATCGGTCGAATATGCGCCCAATCCGTACAGATACAAACACCGAGCTTTCCTTCGCATCCATAAATAGATTCGAGCCCCACGGCGCACGGGTGGAATATACGTACGTACGTTTCGAGATTGCACGGGGGTAGGCGAGGGCCCGCGGGAGCGCGGGGCCGGGCAGGGATTTAAATCCGCAGGGAAGCCCCGGTACCACGGGTCTACGTTCCACCTACGATATATTACGTTCGAGCATTTTCGAGCTGTTCTCGGCAAGTGGGTACGGGGTGGGTCTACCACCCACTTGCTCCGTGTACGCGAATCCGTATGTGTACAGGGAAAGAGGAGAGAAGGCTTTTGGCGAGGTAGCCGAAAAGCTCGGGTGAAGTCGGGGCTGCGGGGGCGACTCGCGCTACGTATTTCCACGACGTATATATCGGGACCGGGTGGGCGGCGTTCAGCCGAGCACGGTGCTTCCGCGATAGCCGTATCGTATACGCCGAGGCGGCGGCGGCGGCGGCGGCGGCGGCGGCGGCGGCGGCGGCCCTTGCACGGGACGAATATCCCCGACGTATGTGCGCGCTCGCTCGCTCGCCCCGAGCGGACGCCATCCTCCGGCTCGAACGGCCCGTGCAATAGTTTCCAAATAAATCCCCGATACTCGAACGCGAGCGCTACGACCGCTCTTCCGGCTCTCGGATTTACCCGCCCGTATCTATCCTGTGTTCGGGTTCCTCGTGCATCCTTCTCGCGTACGCGCGAAATCCTCCGGCGTCCACCGGGGAGGGACCCCCCGCCCGCGCGCGATACACGTACCATCCGCGTACAGAGTTTACCGAAGGTGGTGGGCATCGGGTGGTGCCCCCGTTGTCGGAACTTGCTCCTCTCTCTCTCGCTCTCTCCCGCTTCTATTCGCGCGACGCTCCGTCCTCCCTGTGTGCGTTTACGCTCGGTGAATGGGAGGGAGGGATCCGTCTTCGGTCCTCGCCGCACCGCGGAACGCCGCGCAAGCTGGAGAGAGAGAGAGAGAGAGAGAGAACAAGAGTGCCAGGAGCGGCCATTACTCTCGCTACAAACAACCCCTCGCGCTGGCCTCTGCTGTACGCGAAGCTCCGCCGTACAGCCGACGTTCGACTCGAGCCTCGTTTCGAAACGAGGGACCGAGAGAAAAGGGGCTTCCTTTGTTGCGCCAATTGGGTAAACGCGCGCTCGGTTCGCGACGAAACAAACGACTATCGCGTATCCCGATACGCAAGAGAGGCTCGGCAGGGCCGCGGGGAACCGCCGAGTGCACCGCCCCTCCGTTCCTCCGGTTCCACCCCTGTGCGTACCTCCCCCCCTCGCACCTATTCCACCAGCGGTGGAACGCGAATGTTCGTACATACCTCAAACGTATCGCTTGTGCCGCGAATGTAACGCGGTACTCGGCGAACCGCGTCCGTTCTTCTCCCACCCTCCCCTCTTCTCGAGCTTCGCTCGTTCTCTCTCTCCTCCCTGAGCTGTTCTCGTAATTGTTCCCGAAACGAATCGCCGCGTACTCGTGAAATAATAGCGCCAACGGAGCGGGCGCGCTCCTCCCGGTGATTCCGCCATTTTCGGATTTTTTCCTCCGGTGAGCTTTTGTTTGGGTTTGTCGCGCTTACCGCTGATGCGCGGGATCTTCCGAGGATCGGTTGGTCAGCGTTTTACGGGGGAGACTTGATAAATTACCGGGGAATCAAAGTCTCTTCTCTGGCTTCGGGGAACAAGTCTGGCAAGGGGGCTCCGTATCTCTCTCCCTCTCTCTCTCTCTTATCTAATTCGTATACATTCTCGTTTGTCCGTGGACGCTCGGCGGGCGTTCGCGCGACGGAGGGGGGAAGCACCGCGGTACGAGCTCCTGCGGAAGTACGCGACGCGGCTCTAGGCTCGCGCCTGCATTCTTCGCCCCTTCCTCACGGCGCGCACGAAAAGGGTGGATAATCGAGTTACCCGACGAAACTGCACACGAGAATATCACCGACCTTAATGGCGCGGAGGGAACGAAAAAAAAAAGATAAATAGTGATAATAAAAATTAAACAATGCGAAAATAGACGCGCGACGGAGGTATAGAATCGGAGCGTCGGATCACGCGACTCCGTTGCGCCGTACTAAAGAAAAAAAAATATATATATTTCTCCGTGAATAGGATTCGCAGTTATCGTAACAAGCGAGGGAGAGAGGAGAAAAGTTTTGACGGGCCGTTAACGCTTTTCGGGACTGCGTAATTGACGCTGGCCTCCGTAATAAACGTTGAAAATCGCGGCTTCATTGACGAGACAATCGGAACGATGAAACAACGAAGCGAGCGGGAGTAACCGGGATACGAGACCGATCGCAAAAATAACGCTCGGCAAGTATTTCGAGCGTGCCGAATTGATGGATGATTCTGGAATTTTATTTCGGTCAACGGGTGGTACGGGTACTTGTATTAATACGAGCGTGACAAAGCGATCGCCGCAATCGTTCGCGATTAATTTCATTGACGATCTTTATGGAACGGAATTTTTTATACCGAACGGGAATAGAGAAAGCCTCGCGAACCACCCGACAGCCGCTGCGCTTTTTTTTCTTCCCATTTTTTTTCTTCTCTTTTTTTTTTTCATTCCGCCAAGAGGATCCGAAAAATTCATAAAAGCTCCCTCTTCCTCTCGACTACGCGTACTATGTATGCATAGTGTACGAGTATGCATGAGTATGGATATATATAAATATGGGATCGGGAACCGCGCGGCAATAATGATTCGCGTCTATTCGAGCGTTTGTTGACACGTCAAGAAGCCTGTCGGCATTGTACATACGCGTCGCTGTATCCGTCGTCGATACGTGTGCGCGCGTATACGTACACGGGGAGCGGAAAAAGCCGCGTTATTCGTTATTTCGAGCCACAGTTCGGCGAGGTCGCTCGCGTCGATCGCGCGAGCCGGGAACCCGCGAATATTTACAACCCCCGCGAGCAGCTATACGGCTATATCGATGGATACGTGTGCGGAGAGGACCGCCGGGAGGGGCACGGAGAGGGAGAGAAGAGACGACCGGAGAGGGACGACGACGAGTGGCCCCGTTGTGATTGACAGGAGGCAATATGCCTGTGAAGGCTTCGCCGCTCCTTCTCTCTCTCTCTCTCTCTCTCTCCCGCGCGCGCTCCGTTTTGCCCTTTGCCGCGTTACGCAAGCTGTTGCACCCGCATCTGCGCATTCATGCAAAGTCAAAACCCCCGGCGTTCGTCCATGCACCCGTCGATCCGTCGCTTCGCTCATCCGTCCATCCATCCAACCGTCCGTCATCCGCTCGGCTGTCGACGCGCTATTTTTTTTTTTTCTCGCGATCCTCTTTTTCCCCCGTTTGTTCGTTTTTCAATTTTTTCGTTCGTTTGTCCTTTTTAACGCGATAATTCAGCGTTCGAGCGCGTCTCCCGTCCCCTCCCCGCCTCGACCGTTCATTTCACGATTCACGCTGGACTTTAACGAGCCGGTTGTACCGTATTCTTCTCGTTTCCATCCGTCGAATGAAAAGAAAACAAGGAAAACAAATTGTTTGGAGGTTTTTCATGATTTCCTTGGTCACGGTGACGATATTAAAGAACAAATTTGTTTCAAAAATCGACGAATACAAAAGACGAGTCCATTGAGGAGAGAGCTCGAGCGCGCGATGAAATTTTTAAACGAGCCGTTGATGTCGCGTCGTTCCTTCGACGCGAGCCGAAAGCCACGGTAAACTTTGCTCGTTTCGACGTAGAATGATGCAAGCGCCCGGTCGGAGCAGCCGCGCTCCGTGTCCCCAAAAATGACGGAATCATCGAACCGGTAGCCCCGCTCGGGCTCCGACAATCGCGCACCCTGCGGGGGTGTACCGCCACGGCCCAGCCTACAAACCGCAACGTTTGTCCACGAGAATCGACGGGGGAGAAGCGGGGAGCCGTTTCGTCCCTACCGCTCTCCCTCTCTCTCTCTCTCTGTCCGACGCATTTCCAAATTCCCGGATTTGTCAAGGCCGAAACGGGAGTCGGGGGGCAGTTATAACGTACATGGGTAAACATCACGGAAACTGGTGTAGGTGTATCCATGGAAGTAGACGTCGCGTATATCGAACATTGTTCGACGATGTTCGAGAAACGAGGAAAAAGAGACAAAAGTGAGAATCTCGGGGCAGGAGAGCCGGGCTAGGGAACGGGCTTGAGAATTATCCTGAAAGGAAGAACCCGAACGTCCGTCTGATTGACGTTTCTATACGAGCCGGGGTTAGCCGCTCGTTCGTAAGCCACTCGGTACGTTTCGATCCCGTACCGAGAGAGCGCGCGCACGCGTACATTTTTTCTACCTACCCAGACGTACACGAGTGTGCAACGAGCGAACACGGTTCACCAGGAATAAATAAGATTCGACGAACGCGAACGGAACGATTCGGACTCGTTCGGAACGAAAAGCGAATCCTTTTCTCGCGAGGCCCGTACGTGTGACTTCCGGTGGGACGCCGCCGGTAGTGAAATAAATACCACCCACCGAACGGTCAAGGATCAACGAGAAATTTGGACTTGTCTTTTCTTTATCGCTGTGGAAAGACGAAAAAAAAAAAAAAAATGTAATCGTCTCGTCTCGGAATTTGAAAACGTTCGTGGAGCGTTCGCCGCGGTCGCTATCCACGGGCGTTGCACACGCGTCCCATCGTCGGGCTACAAATTCGTCGTCTCGCGAGGGAACGCGTACTCGTCTCTCACAGGAGTGCGCAAAGATGAATGGGAAATGAGACGTCGAGCGGTGAAAAGAGAGAAAGAGAGGAAGAGAGAAGGTGGGCGGCGAAAGAGGGCAGGTGGTGATCCGAGTCGCGACGAACTCTCGGCTCCGCCGTAATCTTCGCTCTGCTCGTACGGATACGCGTGTAGAAATACTCGGTATATTTAAACGAAATAATACATAGGTGTACTCGTAATACGTTGGGAATATCGAAAGGTGGGACGGATCGGCCGTGCATCGCTCGTGACGCGTCACTTTTTCCATTCGCTGCTCCCATTATTCCGAGGCTTCGAGAACGCCGTGCGCGGTGACTCGTTCCATTCTCAATTTCCTCTCTTTTCGGGTACAGGTTTATTATTCGTCTCTCGGCCACTATTCCTCGAATGAAAATGTTTGGGTCGATTCCCTCGTCGAGTCGCTCCGCGTGGACGATGATCTCTCTACGCTCGGCCGTGGACGAAACGATTTCTGGGGGAAAGAAGGAAGGAGAGAGAAAGAGGGCCGCGGGGAGGGCGAGAGGGAGCCAAAAAGAATCCACGCGCATAAAAAGTGCCATAAATCATGGGCGCCCGGGGTGGTCGGTGTACCGGCAGAGCGGAGAGCTCTTCGCGGTCCGTACGGTCCGTCGAACAGGGCAGAGGACGAGACGATTCGCTTCTCCTCGCTCGTCCTTCTCACGGCTCCTCGGACTCTTCTCGCGTCTTCCTCGCTCGCGCGACTCGTCTCGCGCTCTTACGTATACGCGCGTACGTACGTATACGCTCGGATCGTACCGTGAAACTCGGCCAACAGCCGCACGAATCAAGAGTCCATTAGAACGAAACGGGCCTGAAACGAGCGCGAAAAGAGGCCGCTCGACCGATACGCGTCGGCCGCCACCGAGGCCATCGACCAACCGCCCGCCGGGAAATCTATTCACGCGAATAAACCTACAAGGTGTACCCAAATTTGGACCCTCGTTGGCCCGTTTTCTCCCGACCGTTCGCTTTCTCCGATAAACACTTTGCACCGTAAAATTGGAAGATTATAATTTTCCGGTAGATCCAAACAACGAGGAAAAACTTGACTCCTGAAAGGTCGAGCGGAGAGTCGGCGAGTACGAACGGTACGCGCCGGATTTATCGCGTTACGGCGAGCACCGAGGGCTCGGAGATGACCGTTCGTTGGTTAGACGAGCGAATGCCCTACGAGCGTGTGTGCGCGCCTGTGCATAGGTACCGAGAACGGGAGAACGGGACCGCCCGCCCGTACGGACTAACCCATCTGTCAAAAAGTCAAAATATACGAAAGGGGCGTCATTGTCCAGGGATCCTGCGGGATTGCTACTTAGCGTTCTTCCATCTCCGTTTTTTTCCTCTTTCCTCGCCTTTTTCTTCCTTTCTTCTCTTTATTCGGGCTCCACGCTCGGAGATTCTCCATTATATCGAGTCGTGTCTCCGCGTGTGGCTCTATGCGTGCGCTCTCGGGCCTCGTTCTTTTGTACGACATCTGTACGTATCCCCTCGGACGAACGCTTCGTTGTTGGCCCCTCGTCCCCGTTTATCCCCGTACACGCGTATCTCTATCGATACAGATGCATAGATATAGATGAAAATGCGAGAGACCAGATTCGACGAGCCCTACATACGTTTTCTATACGAGATTTAGCCGCAGCGAGTTTATACACGCGTGTCCCGATACGGAGAAGTATAATGTATCGGGAAAAGAGAGCAACCATCCGGGACCCACGAGAAGAACTATTTTCTTGTTCTCTCGTCTGTCGCGTATGTGCGTTTTGTACACGTATACGCGTTCGCGATCACGCGCGTCGTCGTTCTTCGCTGCCTCGCCGACTCAATCTCCCTTGTCCCGGGGTGGTTTAACCCCCTCGAAAGAGCGACCGTCCCTGCGCCACCCCGGTTCGCACTCCCGACTCGCTTTTTTTTTTTATTCGACTCCCTTCTTTTGTTCTCTCGTTTGTTTATTCGCGAAGGCGCTCTCGTCGGCGCTAACCCTTGATTGATCGGCGGCGAAATTTGGATTCGCGGCGGGATTCGCTCTCCCGGGAGAGAAGCCGAGAAAGACCGAGAAAAGGGGAGAGCCTCGGCCTACGGAGAGAAGCCTGAGAAAGAGAGAGAGAGAGAGCAACGGGGGTAATTACCGATTAAGGAGATTAAATCGTGCGGCCTCGCATCGATTCCCTCGTGGTTATAGCTCAAGACCTATAATTGTTGGGATCGAGGGAACGAGAGCGGGATGGGGGGGGGGGGGGGCGATGCTCGGACGGAGCGAGCGGAAACAAGAGCCGGAGAGCGAGAAAGGAAGAGGACCAAGAGGGTAAACGAGAGGAGCGAAAGCTCCGTGAAGAAAGGAGAAAATAGGTAGGTCGAGTCGGCTGGGTTCGCTCGTTCGAGCGGGTCCGCCTTTGTTTCTGATTTGAGGGGGCCATCCTTACGAACGGGTTAGCCGCGCCACTGATCACCGACGCTAATTACAGCGGATCACTCGCCCCGGCGAGTTTAAAACTCCGTCCCCCTTCCTCCTGCTCCTCCGCGCCGCCGCCTCGTCTCCTCTTTCCCCGCGGGAGCGCCGGCGTTTTAACCGGCGGTACGAAAGAGGCTTCCCTCGTGACGCGTTTCCCATTGGCCGACCGAGATGACACCAAAGTGCTCCAACATGGCGTCTTATCTGATTTCAGTCTATACAGCTTATAACGCTCCCGGATAGAGGGAGAGGGATGAAACGGGCAAAGAACGGAGAGCGAACGTCGTCGCGCCAACTCTTTCTCTCCTCCCCTCCTGTTCCATTTCATTTATTCGCTCAATTATTCGTTACCGATAAAACCCCGCGATGTATCCTTCCGCGCCCCTGTGCGGTATACGAAATCCAACGAAACCCTCGCGATTCTCGTTTTTTCCCCTACGAAGTAACAAGATGGCGACGACGCGTGCAGGGCCGAGTCCTCGCGCTCGAGTTTCTTTCCCTCCTCGATTCTCGGGTAATATACGCTCGCAAAGGTGCTAAATCAACATTTTTATAAACTCCTTAGTATTCATGGGTTCGGGGCTCGGGGGACGAGAAACCGGAGGGAGGGTTCACGCGAGGGCTCGGCGGTAAGCGGCGCGGCGTCTCTCGGCGCGATCGGTTCGATCTATTCGCGCGCGAAAGACGGACGGATCGAGAGAGGAATAATCCCTACCGGCTTTCACGGAAATGAGCGAAAAGTCTTTTCGCGTGGGAACTCTTCTCGCGCGCCGCTCTCCACCCCGTCGTTGCGCACTGACGCAGCGCACTCGCCGGCGACGCTCATTTTTTGATATTTATTCGTGCGTCGAGCCGAATCCGGCTCTTCGAGAGCAAAGTACCAGTCTTGACGGAGCAACCCTGGACCATGGACCCGTGACGACGACGTTGCTCCGTATTATCAGCGAGAAATCTACCACGGCAGTTTCAATCGCGACCTCTCTCTCTCTCTCTCTCTCTCCCTCTCATCGATATTCAACATTAAATTTGCATCGTAGGCAGAACGCGCGCGTGATTGAATGCCCGATTTTCGTCAACGTATACTTGGTGCCTCAGATTTTGCGGGTCGAGAGAGAGAGAGAGAGAGAGAGCGCGAGGGTGAGGGGGCGGGAGTCGGAGGGACGGTGACCCAGCGGCGCGCGGAGAGGCTCGCTATACCGGATTGATTCATATATATATATATATATATTTGCGGATGGGAGGAGAGCAATGACGACGAGGCCTCATGCATGTTAATGCGATTCTCTCGTTGACGCGCGCGTGAGAGAACGCCGTTTTATTTGGGCCGGGATCGCGGGAATACTCGCAATATTAGCGAAGCCCCGGAATATATATACGGAGGGTGAGGTCCGTTGGCGGAAGCAGTTCCGACGTACGCGCGAGCTCGGGCCTGCCGTATAGACGTATCGCGGCGGAGGACGAGGAGGAGGAGAAGGAGGAGGAGGTAAGGCGAGATTCGCAGCGACGGCAGGGTTAAACGATTGCTCGTATATAACAGTATTCAGCCGTGATTCTCGGCGTATGATCGTCTCTCGATGCCCCCCGTATCGTCCAAACTTTGCCGTATAACGCTCGTTTACCCTTCGAATGTTCCAAGTTTCGAGTCGGTCGGACTCGCGCGGACCGTACGGAAATCCGTTCTCTTCGTCTCTCGGTACGCGAACGCGCGAGTTGCCGTGTCGGTATCGCTCGGTTTCTACTCCATCGTGCTGGAAACTAGTTTCGCGCGTGTCCGTACACACGTAACCCGGTGTAACGGTGCGGAGTCTCGTTGATCGTCGATTCTCCAGAAGTAGCGGAGAGCGAGAGAGCGAGACCGAGGATCGTCGAGAGGTGCGAAGAGACGGAGGGAGAGAGAGAAAACCTCCGAGCAGCGTCTCGTGGCCTGTGGACTACGACCACGGTACTACTCCATACATAATCATGCCTCGTCTTTGTACCCCGAAATTGATTTATTATTCAAAGCGACGCGTGTTTCACAATGTGTATTTACCATCAGTGGACGGTACAGCCGCACACGAGTGGTCTTCCCATCGGGTGAAAGGCGCGATCGCGAGCGTACCGAATTTCCGATCGTATTCAAAACTCGTTGAGACGAAGATTCGATTTTTCCGTAAATTGTAAATATTTGCCGCGCGGGGCTGCTCGAAAATTCACTTTGTACTTCGTAGCTGCTTCGGGCTGGTACAGAATCATAGGTAATCGCGGGATCGGTGGAACGCGACGAGTACCCACCGGAGGAGTGGACGACGAGAAAACGAATACGCGTGTACGTACGTGTCGCAAGGGAGGGAGGCGCGTCCGTCGAGCTCGCGGAGACTCGAGGGCGCCTCGCGTCCCCGTACCGTTTCATTCGGGCCAGAGTTTTCCAAGCTCCGTCTAGGAAAAATATTGACGAAAAACAAGGAGTCGTGGGACCCGGGGCAGCCAGAGACGGAGAAACGAGAGAGAGAGAGAGAGAGGGGGTGGGTGGGAGGGAGCGCGAAGGGCTAGGATACCCGGAGTTAATTAAACTCGCCAAGTATATACCCTCGGCGGACGAGTCTCGGCACGGGGCAAGCTTCGAGTGGTAATTTCCTGATAGCCGTGTGGCCGAACGAACGAGCTCGACAAACACACGGAATACGCGCGGCTGACCGTCTACCATCCAATTCTCCCTTTCGGTCGGTCTCTCTCGACCTTTTCCTTTCGCTCTCTCTCTCTCTCTCTATCAACCATTACGATTGACCGGCTATTCCAGACACTCACTTTCCACCCCATCGAAATTATTCTTCCTCGTATTCTTTCCTTTCTCGTCTGACGTAACAATACGACGGAATATTCGTGTCTTCGCTCCGAGGATTCGATCGCCTTTGTCTCCGCTCGAATATAAACGCGACGGAGAGAGCGAGAGAGAGAGAGAGAGAGAGAGCGAGAAATATAAACGTATCGTCGGACATTTATCGATTTTAGTACGCGTGTTGCGTGCGCGCGTATAGGTATAACCTGGCGCGTAATTCCATCGCGTTCTTTGGATTAATTCGCTCCTAGTAATAATTCTCGGACAATTTTAATCTCGTCCCAATAAGTCGTCCGCTCAGTTTGTACGCGTATACGGTTATGCGCGTGTCGACGCGCTAGGGAGTGTGTACTCTTAGATATGGAATTCCACGAGCACCCCCGCCCCGTCATAGTTGGCATACCGAGATTCCAAGGCTGGACGCTTCGAGCTTAAATTCGTCGCGTTTTTCGCACCTTATACCGACATTCCAATAAACAAAACTCGGAACCCGCGCGCCGGAAGGTTCGCGCACCCGTGCTTTGCCTCCGCGTTAACGTTGGCATTTTTTTCTTCTTTGTTTCGAACGTTGACGCGTCCATGCTTCTACGATACACCCCTTCCCCTCCCCCTGTATTATCGTCGCGTACCGCGGAGCTTTTCTCTCTTTTTCCATTCTTCGCTCTCTCTCTCTCTCTCTCTCTCTGACCCGCGATCTACCCGGTTTCCCCTTCGCTCAGCTGCAGCCTCATAATCCTGAGATACGAGCGCGTATTGTACAGGAAAATTGTACACTCGTGTATGAACGTGTGTGCGCGCGCGTCCGTACGGTTTGATGCGAGGAAAGAGGCGGATTTGGTACTGATTCGTCCCGGTGTGACTTTTGCGTCGATTCGCTTCATCCTCGTTCCTACTCTCTCCCTCGTCCGCGTAACTCGGCGTTTGTGTGCACAGCACTTGGACGAACGTGTATTATGTTGGACAGATCAACGATACAACGCTTCCGTTGGTGGGAACTCGGAATAAACCGGATAAAACGAAAAGAGAGGAGAAAAGGGGAAAGACGCGAGGGCGGAGGGAAAAGCCTCGCGCGGATCCGAAACGCTCCTCCGTCTCGCCTATGGGAGAGATTACTCTGGACGGATGCTTTATTATTATTATTATTATTATTATTATTACCGTAGTTATTGTCGTTATATATAAATATATACTTACGCAGGTCTGCGGGATACGGAGCAGGCCGGCGTAAATCAAGATCAGGGATATTCGGTGAGTGCCTACGTGTGAGCCACCACCGAAAATCGCCCTCCCGATTGCGACACTAGCTGTCGTTTTTTTCTTTTTTTTTTTTTTTTTTTTTCATTATTATTTGATACAGGTATACGGGAAAGCGCGCGTGTAGACGTGGATTCGGTTCACCGGTGCGGTCGTCGATGCCTCTTTGTATAGATGAATAAAATATCAGCGAGGGCACGGCAGGGGTGAAGGGTGCCGTTTCAAAGAAGCCCCGGCTCGTGATATAACTCATTTAGTCTTCCGATTCCTCAATCCTATCTTTCTCGTACTTAACTCGCCCCTCTCCCTTGTGCTTGGCGAATGATTATATTTTTTTTTTCGTAGTACGCCAGGGCTGAAATCGAGGTGCCATTAATCGAGCGATTCACGCTCGCGTCAACCTTACCGCGTGGCTATTTATAACACAACACACAGAGGCAAAAGGGCCGAGGGAGAGAGATATCTCCGTGTCTATGGATCCGATTGTTGCGGAGGAAGGTTCGCGCGAGAGGGCAGGGCAACGCGAGACGGAGAGAACAGCGAGTCGAGCGAGGGAGAAAGGAAGAGACGAGGAAAAAAAAAGGTGAGCGAGAGGGCTCTCCGGCGAGCGAACGAAAGCCAGATGATGCGTCAGATAAAGCACGCTTAAGCTTAGCTTAGCGAGCTACCGTTGATGCTCGCTGTGCTTACCGCGCGCAGCCCCCTTTGCCTCGAGGATACGCGCGCATCTTCGCGGGACCACCCGAACGCCGCTCGGGGCAACCGAGAGCCAACAACACCGGATCAAACATTATGCACACCTACCGTACTCCCTGACCACCTCTAGGATTTCAATCCGGCAGTCGTAGCGAAAAGCTTTCTCTCGCTCCCTCTCCGTTTGCCACCTTCTCGATCTCGCGCTACCGGAATTATCGTAACACAATGCACGCGATCCTGTATAGAATCCCGGGACTCCCACGCCCACGAATCCCCGTCTTATATGTATCTCGAACCCTCGCGCGAATCGCACTCGCGTCTCCTCTGCGAACTCGCACCGCGAGCGCTCCTCCTATCCTTCCTCTTCCACTTGCTCCGTTCTTATCTCTCGCCGGGTTTGCCGCAGGTTCATCCTTTGTATCTGAATTTACGTGGGTTTTCTTTTACAAGACAGCGCGAGAGGGGGAATCGAACGAGTCGGACGAGTCATTGGGAAAAGCGGTGTTGTCTCGTTTGGATCCGTCCGAGAGGCGGACTTTTGAGAAAGCTCTTCTCGCGCGAACCGGAGCGAAACTAATTTGAGGATTATTGCGAAAATGAGCGAATAAATTTCGAGATAGGCCAGAAGGAGGAAGAAAGGAACGACCGGGAGGAACAAGAACGAGTACAACGGGAGGAAGCGGAAGAAGAAGAAGAAGAAGAAGAAGAAGAAGAAGAAGAAGAAGAAGAAGCAGCGGGAGGAGGAGGAAGACGAGAGGCCACCGGCAAGAGCGCTGTCCTTTCGTGTTCGTCCGCGGAGACACGACGAGCCGAGGAGTCGACTCCTGAGACGGAGAGAGCGGCAATCGGCGCGGGCCACGTTCGACTCTGAGCCACCGGCTCCTCCACAGGATATTCAGCAATCTTCGCTACTACGGGGAAACAAAAATACGCCTCCTATAGAAGTTGTCCGCGATACTCTCTCTCTCTCTCTCTCTCTCGGTCTCTCGCTAGCTCGAAACGCGCATCCGAGCTCGCGGATCGTCGTCCGTGCCGTTGTGTCGACTCGCCGCGAAACGATCGCGCGCTCCTTCTCTCCGTCTCTCCTCGGCTATCCCTCGGGTGATCCCGAGCGGCCTCCCTCCCCCCCGTGCCGTGCAGGCCCGCGAAACGAGAGACGGCAAGCTCTCTCGCGCGCGGTATCCCAGTGCGTTGTTTCCTTTGTCGTGTCTCTCTGCCGTGACCCACGGGCCCGCCGGGTTAGATTCCTACGTAAAACGTATACAATGCGAGTTATTGCAGCACGGAGCGAGAGAGCCTAGCTGCGGACTGGCGCCACTCGTCCCGATCCCGCATAAATCCCCCGCGAATCTCTTCCACCCCCTCTTCTCCCCGGTGTATCTCTTCTTACGGGCCTGCACTTGTATGCGCGCGCCTTCGCTCCGACTATAGGTATATCGAGATCGGCCTGGGCAGCGAAAAAAGTCCCTAGATGCGAGAAACGCCGCGAAATCGATGTCGACCCGAGTTGGCGCGAGCATCGAGAGTCATCAGAGATCAAGACTACGCGTATACGGTGATTCTCCTTCTTTCGTCTTTTCGTTTTGTTTTTTTTTCTTCCTCTTCTTCTTCTTTGCTTCAAAGACATCTTTACGATCGGCGGGTCTCGGTCGGAGAGATGGAAGGAAACGATTGGGGTGGGCGACTTATTTCGAACGAGAAAATGCTTTTTTCCGGCTCTTGAAAAAACATAAATGGAGCGTAAAGAACGGATCAGGGGGGAAGATCGCGAGTGTGGAAAGAGCGAGAGAATTCGCTCGGATATCGCGGCGTTGGGACGAGTCACGAGCTCGTACGCGTTCGGCTCCTCGCGCGCACACGCCGAATCTTTTTTCCTTTCTCTCGGTCTCTATTTCCGTCTCTCTTTCTCTAGCTGTCGCGCGTGAAAAGTGTCGAAGCGCGCTCGGTTCCCCGAGTGTCCAATTGTGCTCGGGCTCACGATCCATTAAACGAATCCAACGAGCCAGCCGCGCAACGCCCGTCCCCTAATTAAGGCTATTTATCGGGAAACGCCCGAGAGACGGAGACAGAGAGACAGAGAGAGAGAGAAGGGTACGTTCGCGCGATGGAAGGAAAAAAGCTCGGTGGAATAAAAAATGGAAAAAAGGTCGGATCGAACGGTTGCCCCGTATTCTTCTCTTTTTTTTCGGTAATTGCTTTCCCTAAAAGCGAGTCGAGCGGGGTGGTGCCATCAGCCAGGAGCGTCGCCTCGCTACCAGCGCGGGTGTCGTTATAAAGCGCTCATTAATTTGCCGATCCGCGTTTCCGTGTTTGCGCGCGAACGCGGCCTGCCCGCGGAAACGCGCGGATATATCAACGTTGCGATCGCGATAATTGAGAATTCTCGAGGGTTTTCCGTCTCTTCGAGGGCTCCTCCTATACGCGAGATATACCTACTCTCTATTTGACAAAATAAGAAGAGAGGCGAGAACCCGGCCCTCGAGGGGCGAACGGGGGACGAGAAAAAGGGCGAGCCCTCTTCGTCGCGTCGGTGGAAATTGGAAATTGTTGGCTCTATAGCTCGCGCTCGCGCACTTGCCGCGTATACGAAGAGAGAGAGAGAGAGAGAGAGAGCGAGCGGATACAGCGGGAGAGGACGATGCCCGCTCGCGAACCAACCGTCGTATACGGATTCGTGATCTCTCGACGCCGGCGAATAATTCATTCCCCGTTCCAGAGTGAACTACTCCATCCTCGACGGAAATCGCATTCGAGTGATTCTAGAGAAGGATAGAGAAACGGAACGAAGAGAGGAGGCGGAAGAGGAGAAGGCGGAGGAGAGCGAAACTTGGCGGCAATGGCGGAGCGATAGGGCGAGAGAAAGAGATACAAAGACGGGGCTGGAGAGAAGGAAGGAAGGAAGGAAGGAAGGCGAGAGGGAGAAATTGCGCGTCTCTCATCTCCGTCGGCTTCTCCTTTCCTCGGTAGATAATATACTTGGTCGAAGTACGCTCGTCAAACACAAGCGCTGGCAAGCGCGCGGATATATTAGGATGCATCTCCATAAAAGTTCGGAGGCCGCGCGCGGCCGAGGAGAGCACAGAGTCAACATTCGCGGAGGCACCGCACACTCGCCGGCTGTCGAGAATTCCTCCGAGGGAAACGAGAGGGAGGTCAGCCCTCGCGCCCCCCGAGTCCAACGAAGACGGAAACAAAGGATACGCGACCAACGGACGAGGAGGGACGTCTCCTTTCGGCTCGGCAACTCTCCGCCCGGCAATCACCGATATTGAGGCTTTCGTTTCGCGCCCCCCCCCCCCCATCCCCCTCCGTCCTCTCTACCCGGTACATCTATATTTCGTGCATGCGCCGCAATCCGGGTGTGTCCGTCCTCGCTCGCGACCACCGGCCGCTCCTCTCCTCTCTCGCCGTTACGCGTTTTCCCGATCCGCTCGATTTCGATCGCGCCTCGTTCCGCGAGGTTCCCTCGTTCGCGGCACTCGTCCTGGAATCCAGGGACCGACGGAGACGAAAAATGGTACTTTGTTCTCTCCGCGCGAAAACTTGGCGATCCCGTGAATAAGCAGTGAGTAATACTACGGTATTATATAAATCTGGCTGGATACCCGCGTGTGCGTTATATACACTCGTTGTACAGATAGGTATATACAACCGGGAGCTTATCCGGAATCTCCGTTTGCGAAAGCTAACGCGCCGATTCCGTGTCTCCGCGCTGGTAAATTTTCTCGCCCGCTGTTATTCCCTAGCTGTACGTACTCGGCGCGGAGTCCGCGTATATACGTCTATACGAGAAACACGCGGAAAAGTTTTCTCGAGCTGAGAAATCTCGTAGTCGCGTATCCGAGCACGCGGCGAGTTTCCGTCTCTCCGTTCTTCGACCTCCGCCCCCACCACCCCCTGCCGTGTTTACCCCGCGGAGACAAAGCTCGCGCTCTCGTCTCGTTCCCACCCGTACGCCTCCTACCCTTGAGAAAAGTCTCTCGCTTCGCGCGCGAGGCCGCGCGTACGCTTTGTTTCTCCGTCGCGTATAGGAGACTCTCCGTTTCCGTCTGTCTTTACTCACCACCGCGCTTCTCGCTCTCCGTCTCGCCCGACCCTTGCGAACCTTCCGCTCCGGATCCGTCTTCCTCCCCGTCCGTCGCCCGCGTTTCTACCCTCCGTCCTCCGCTCCCTCCCTCCGTCTATTCCCGAACGTCACGCGGAAACGCTTCGGCAAAAGTTGCCGAACAATTGCGAACTCGTCGCGGCGCGGCCTCCCGTTTCTACCGTGTACGCGTACTCTCGTTTTTATCATTTCTCAGTGCTGCTCGCGTCGCTGTTACTCGTCGTTACAATTATCAAAATCGTCGTTCGTCCTCGTTTGTACTCGACGAGGAGGCCGCGCGCGGTTTTGAACAAAACAAGGGTAACGGGAGCAAAGCGAAACGGAAAAAGTAGCGAAAAGAGGAGGAAACGCGGCCCGTGTAGCGGGACACCCAGGGACACGCGGGCGCAACGGTACGGCGAGGTAGGTGTACGCGTAACGCGTGTCTCTCTCTGTCTGGTGTATGGGCCTAATGAGTGGCACGCGTGGCGCTCGACGAGTGGCCCGCCTCGGGAGAAACGGCCGAGGGCCGATCCTCGACGCGCCGCGTGGCGGCCCCTTGATGGAACGCGGCTTTTCGTTGGCCTTTGTGGCGCGGGTGTAAGGGCCTCTCGGCAACGGCCCCCCTCTTCCGTCCCTTCCGTCGATGATTATACACGCTACGCTGTGTTTTATTGTTCAACTTTCGGGTGTAGCTATCGCGATCGCGTGTACGAATCTCGAGGGCGCGCGGCCGCGCCGACTCCTCACCGACGCCCCGTTCCTTCCCTCGCGAGAACTAACCGACCTTACAAGCGCGACACTCGTACGTCACGTACAATCGTACACGACCGCCTATCCTCTCCTACCGTTCGCCCCTCGCGACTCCCTCGACCCTGTGTATCGAATTAACGAGCGAGTATAAACACGAGTCAACAACGGAGCGGAATTCAACCCGGAAAATTTTCATCCGTTTATTTTTGCCGCGCGAACCAATTTTTCACTCGTCCGATCGTCGCGCGATTGATCGTCGCGTTCGAACGTTTCGATCTATTTTCCCGTCCGTCGCGGTCCGTTCGTATTTTTGTCCGATGAATCGTACGGAGAAAATAGAAGAAAAAAATAATTGAAAAACACGGGACAGCGGCAATTTTATATCCGGCGTCCTACGGTGGTCGGGTACGATCCTCCATTCGCGAGAGCGCCGAACCGACCGACGCGAGATCGAGCGATTCGTACGTACGTATACGGGGTGTCCGCGCGATAATCCTCGCGGTCCGAGTCATCGAGGGATACGCGCGCGTCTCCGCTTCCGAGGACGAGTCGCGCCTCGCCTCCTCGCGTCCGAACGTCGTCCGTTCCTCCCTCTCCTCCTTCCCTTTCCTCGATATTCGAGGGTGCGACTCATCGCCGCGCTCCCTTCGCGCGGGCGAATTTTTCCACCGAATTCTCCGGTACGGTTGCCGCGGAATTGGCAACGGATAAAAGCCCCGAGCTTCCTCGTCCTCGATGCGAAGGAACGCGCACGGGGGGAGGAGACGCCTTCCGGCCGCGCTCCCGGTCACGGGTCAACTACAAAAGCGTGCGACCGTCGCGGGCAATCTCGCGATCGGCCCGAGGTGAGCCGCGCGGCATTCTCCTCTCCTCTTTCTCCATTTTTGTTTTGTTTTTTTTTTTCATTT